>JBBYHH010168437.1:0-13896 GCA_038382905.1 Daphne laureola | reverse complement strand
ACTTCCAATACCCAAATTTCACCAAATAAGCTCCAAAATAGTTCCCGAACAATAGAATTTCATTTATCAGACTTCCAAATACAATATATTACAAGGTTCTGATAAATTTACAAACCGACCGCCGGAAAAATACATCAGAAAATGTCATAATTTTGGGGTGGGTGTAACAATGTATGCTTACATTTTCAAATGACATACATCCTTATGCCTTTCCTATTGAAGCATGCTTTACTCTCACATCTACAACATGCTCATTTGTGTGTGTTACCGAAGCGTGACTTGTGGTATCTTAAACTTTGCACGTTCATGCTGCACACACAAGTCACAACTCGTGATTCTAGAGTCTGCATGTTATTATTTAACTATTTCTTGGAGTCTAGAAATTTGGACTGATTGTATACATTTTTAGGAGCAATCATTTGTTAATAGCTGATAGTTTTCTACTTACATTTTAGGAGTCTTCCAAGCTATTTTTATTCTGGCACCATGTATAGATACAGACGAGAGCCTGAGATTGTAGGTCGATCCCTGACACTACTTAATGGTGGCATAGTAGTGTGACCAACTCACGCTTGCCATCTAAAAATGACATCTCGCTCTTTGATATCTTCATTCAATCTCCCGAGTGCAGTGCTTCAACTTCCATCGCCTCTTCACCTTCAGAACTCTAGCAATCAGCACAACATCTATCAACTGTCAGAGATTCTTCACTTTCAAGGTCAAGGCCCAAGTAAGATCTCTGAAATATTTTCAATTGAAGACAAGTAGGTAATCCTTAGTCTTTGAGCTTAAATGTATGATTTAGATACTCTGTGCTATACTGCCTATCTTTGCTATTGCCATGCTTTATCTATTGAATGTCTGATGTTGATTAAGAAATATGAGCATGTATGCTGCCTTTGCCTAGCTTTTTGAGTTGTATTTATTAGTAGAGAAATAATGTTATATATGTTGTTATAGACCAACCTGGAGTGTCGGTAAATTTTCTGGATATTTTATTCGGCACCAGAATTTGTTAGTACCGGGACTTCGTTTGAACATGCCGGGCACATTTTCTGCTATATGTCAGCTCTGTAGGTGTAGATCCATATGCACATGTTTCATGGATCATGTTATATGCCTTGTATATTCATAAATTGTCCATGGTTTCCTTGATGCCTAATGTATATTCTGGAAAAGCATGGTTAGATTTCTGTTGTTTCAAGAATTCTTGTTTCTGCATTTATGATCAGTGCATCTATTTATTTTTGAAACGTTATTATGAATTCTGGATTTCTTTGTGATTGTGTTTATGAGTTTAATAAGTACGCCCCTCGTTCCGTGTGAATTATGGGACCGTTTATTGGACTCCACCACACTGAAGCGGCCCCAGGTCTGAAGGATGGTCATCATGTCCCCTCGTAGTGCAGCCGCACGTCTGAAGGAAGGTCACCGTCATACCCCCTTCCATATATGTGTGCTTCCTCTCGGGGGTGGTGATAAGTTGGTATCAGAGTAGCTTATTATAATCAATTATCAGAGCAGGTTATTTTAATCAGTTATCAGAACAGGATTTTTATAATCAGTTTTCAGAACATATGTTATTACAGGAAGGAGCTTCCCCTATTTCATTGATTATTTCCACAATAGTTCTATAGGGAGCCTGATCAGCTCTGTATGTGGACTACCTTGGAATGTGATTTCCTTTATATATTTGATATGAATTATGTTCAGGATTTTCTTCTTCTATTCAGGTCTTCACATGATTATAGCATCAAGGCATGGACATCTGGATATGATATCATGCAACCTGGGGTAACCTCAGGAAGGGGGTTTTCTATTATGATTCTAATTTGATTATGGTTTCTCTGTCCGTCTGTATTTGTTCAGTGATATTATATGATTCTATTCTTCTGGTTTGGTTATCTGTTTTCCTGTTCATATTGTCTGCATACATGCATTGGATTACACTACAGAGCATTTAGGAAAATTGCTGCTTACTTTGTTAGGTAGTTAACCGTGTTGGTAGTGCTCTTTCTTATGTTGTAAAGTTTCAGCTTATTAGGAAATACTCACCAACAGTGAGTTCTGATATCGGAAGGTAGGGGTACAGCCCCCACTCAGTTTGAAATTTTTGGAAAGGTATGATTAAACCCGAGGTAACAACTATGATAACCACAACAACAAGTGAATCTGTGATCAACTTGTTTGTATTCTATTCTACTTCCTTCCATGATTCTGTTCTGTTTTCTATTTGGATTTTGTTCTGTCTTTTGTTTGGATTTTGTTCTTCTTTTTATCTGTATTCTGCTCTGCTATCAGTCATGATTATGTTCAGCTTTTTGTCAGGATTCTATTCTGTTTCCAGTTTCTGTTTTAATTTCTGTGTGGGGATTTTCAGGGTCTGTCAGTATGACAGCTGTGTAAGGATTTTGGTCCTTTTCTGTACAATTTTGAATTTCAGGTTAAGCTCAGTTTTGTGAATATAAGTTCTGAGTTTTAAGTTAGAATCAGTTCTGCCATTACGGGTTCTGGAATGTCAATGATACTTGTCATCTTCTGTATCCGCATTAGATCAGTTTGGTCATTGTCAGTAAGTACCAGTTAGTCCTAGAACTCGATACTGATTGTGGTTGTCATGTTGAAATACTGGTAACTTAACTCGAGGGGTAATACGATTTTTTGATTCAGGGGTACTGCCTCTATAAGCACACTGGATGTGCCGTGTTTCAGAATTTGTATATCAGCGAACAGTTAGTAAGTCAGTTATCTCAGTTTAGTTAGTCCTGTGATACAACAAGGGTTATTTGTTTCTATTCACATTCAGGATGTGGGAATTGGTATCTGCAGCTTTATCCTATATTATTCTATCCTACATTATATCATTCAGGTATTCTGTTATATATTGTATTGTTTAGATATTTTGTTCTAGGATAGACCACAGGGAGAGAAGGTCGAATCCATATATTCAGGTATGTTTTAATCTGCATTAGATTAGTCAGTACAGTATCAGTTAGAGATATGAACTGTTCTGACATCAGTTAGAGACTTAGTTCTGATCGGGATGATACTCTTGGAGGACAAAGATTTTTAAGAGGGGGCGAATGTTACAGACCAACCTGGAGTGTTGGTAAATTTTGTGAATATTTTATTCAAGACCAGAATTTGTTAGTACCGGGACTCCGTTTGAACGTACATGGTAAGTTTTCTACTAAGTGTCGACTCTATAGGTGTAGATGTATATGCACATGTTTCATGGATCATGTTATATGTCTTGTATGTTGATCATTAGCTTACTTGATCTAAGTCATGATCCGAGTTATGATTATTGTGTCTAAGTGTTAAATTTAATATTGTCCATGGTTTCCTTGATGCGTGATGTACATTCTAGAAGAGCATGGTTAGATTTCTGTTATTGGGGGAATTCATATTTCTGCATTTATGATTAGTGCATCTATTTATTTTTTAAACGTTATTATGAGTTCTGGATTTCTTTGTGATTGTGTTAATGAGTTTAATAAGTACAACACTCGTTCCACGTGAATTATGAGACCAGTTATGGGACTCCACCATACTGAAGGGGTCCTAGGTCTGAAGGAAGGTCATCATGACCCTTCGTGGTGCGACCCCACGTCCGTAGGAAGGTCACTGTCACACCCCCCTCCATATATGTGTGCTTCCACTGGGGGTGGTGACATATGTGCATTCGAAATTGTTTGTCATGCTCATGAGAACATGGAGTACCTTCTTTCTACCATGTATGATTACATTTTCACAAGACATACATCCTTATGCCTTGCCTGTTGATGCATGTTTTAGTCTCACATCTACAGCATGCTCATTTGTGTGTGTTACCCATGCGTGACTTGTTGTATATTACACTTTCCACATTCATACTGCACACACAAGTCACAACCCGTGATTCTAGAGTCTGCATGTTATTATTTACCTATTTCTTGGACTCTATAAATTTAGACTGATTGAATACATTTTTAGGATCAATCATTTGTTAATAGCTGATAGTTTTATACTTACATTCTTGTTGTCTCCCGGGCCATTTTCATAGTGCTGCCATGTATAGATAAAGATGACATTCTGGGATTGTAGGTCGATCCCTAACACTACTTAATGGCGGCATAGTAGTGTCACCAACTTATACTCATCATCCAAAAATGACACCTCGCTCCTTTATATCTTTATCTGATCTCCCGAGTGTAGTGCTTCAACTTCCATCACCTCTCCACATTCAGAACTCCAACAATCAGCACAACATCCCTCCGCAGTCAGACATTCTTCACTTTCAAGGTCAAGGCCCAAGTAAGGTCGCTGAAATCTTTTCAATTGAAGGCAAAAATGTAATCCTTACTCTTTTAGCTTAATTGTGTGAATTAGAGACCCTGTGCTGTACTGGCTATATTTGATCTTGCCACGCTTTATCTTTTGAATGTCTGATGTTGATTAAGAAATATGAGAATGTATGGTGATTTTGCCTAGCTTTGTGAGTTGTATTGATTAGTAGAGAAATAATGTTACATATGTGCATTCAAAATTGTATATCATGATCAAAAGAACATGGAGTACCTTCTTTCAACCATGTATGCTTACATTTTCACATGACATACATCCTTATGCCTTTCCTGTTGAAGCATGTTTTACTCTCACATCTACAACATGCTCATTTGTGTGTGTTCCCAAGCGTGACTTGTGGTATCTTAAACTTTGCACGTTCATGTTGCACACACAAGTCACAACTCATGATTCTAGAGTCTGCATGTTATTATTTACCTATTTCTTGGAGTCTATAAATTTGGACTGATTGTACACATTTTTAGCAGCAATCATTTGTTAATAGATGATAGTTTTCTACTTACATTTTAGGAGTCTTCCAAGCTATTTTTATTCTGGCACCATGTACAGATACAGAGGAGAGTCTGAGATTGTAGGTCTATCCCTGGCACTACTTAATGGTGGCATAATAGTGTCACCAACTTATGCTCGCCATCCAAAAATGACAACTCGCTCTTTCATATCTTCATTTTATCTCCCGAGTGCAGTGCTTCAACTTTCATCGCCTCTTCACCTTCAAAACTCCAGAAATCAGCAAAACATCTATCAACTTTCAGGCATTCTTCACTTTCAAGGTCAAGGCACAAGTAAGATCTCTGAAATCTTTTCAATTGAAGACAAGCAGGTAATCCTTAGTCTTTGAGTTTAAATGTGTGATTTAGTTACTCTGTGCTATAGTACCTATCTTTGATATTGCCATGCTTTATCTGTTGAATGTCTGATGTTGATTCAGAAATATGAGCATGTATGCTGACTTTGCCTAGCTTTGTGAGTTGTATTTATTAGTAGAGAAATAATGTTACTTATGTGCATTCGAAATTGTATGTCATGATCATGAGAACATGGAGTACCTTCTTTCTACCATGTATGCTTACATTTTCACAACATATACATCCTTATGCCTTGCATGTTGATGCATGTTTTAGTCTCACGTCTACAACATGCTCATTTCTGTTTGTTGCGATGCGTGACTTGTCGTATCTTACACTTTGCACGTTCATGTTGTACAAACAAGTCACATCTCGTGATTCTAGAGTCCTTATGTTATTATTTACCTATTTCATGGACTCTAGACATTTTTAGGAGCAATAATTTGTTAATAGCTGATAGTTTTATATCCAGTGCCATTTTTATACTGGTGTCATGTATAGATACAGATGACAATCTGGGATTGTAGGTCAATCCCTGACACTACTTAGTAGCGGGATAGTAGTGTCACTAACTTGCACTCGTCATCTAAAAATGACACCTCGGTCTTTCATATCTTCATCCGATCTCCCGAGTGTAGTGCTTCAACTTTCATCGCCTCTCCACCTTTAGAACTCCAACAATCAGCACAACATCCATCAACTGTCAGTCATTCTTCACTTTCATGGTCAATGCCGAAGTAAGGTCTCTGAAATCTTTTCAATTGAAAGCAAAAAGGTAATCCTTAGTCTTTGAGCTTAATTTTGTGAATTAGAGATCATGTGCTCTACTCCCTATCTTTGATCTTGCCATGCTTTATCTTTTGAATGTCTGATTTTGATTAACAAATATGAGCATGTATGCGGATATTACCTAGCTTTATGAGTTGTATTGATTAGTTGAGAAAGAATGTTACATATGTTCATTCAAAATTATATGTCATGATCATAAGAACATGAAGTACCTTCTTTCTACCATGTATGCTTACATTTTCACATGACATACATCCTTATACATTTCCTGTTGAAGCATGCTTTACTCTCACATCTACAACATGCTCATTTGTGTGTGTTGCCCAAGTGTGACTTGTGGTATCTTAAACTTTGCACGTTCGTGCTGCACACACAAGTCACAACTCGTGATTCTAGAGTCTGCATGTTATTATTTACCTATTTCTTGGAGTCTAGAAATTTGGACTGATTGTATACATTTTTAGGAGCAATCATTTGTTAATAACTGATAGTTTTCTACTTACATTTTAGGAGTCTTCCAAGCTATTTTTATTCTGGCACCATGTATAGATACATACCAGCGTGTGAGATTGTAGGTCGATCCCTGGCACTACTTAATGGTGGCACAGTAGTGTCACCAACTTATGCTCACCATCCAAAAATGACATCTCGCTATTTGATATATTCATTCGATCTCCCGAGTGTAGTGCTTCAACTTCCATCGCCTCTTCACCTTCAGAACTCCATCAATCAACACAACATCTATCAACTGTCAGACATTGTTCACTTTCAAGGTCAAGGCCCAAGTAAGATCTCTGAAATCTTTTCAATTGAAGACAAGCAGGTAATCCTTAGTCTTTAAGCTTAAATGTGTGATTTAGATACTTTGTGCTATACTGCCTATGTTTGATATTGCCATGCTTTATCTGTTGAATGTATGATGTTGATTAAGAAATATGAGCATGTATGCTGACTTTGCCTAGCTTTGTGAGTTGTATTTATTAGTAGAGAAATAATGTTATATATGTCATTACAAACCAACCTGAAGTGTCGATAAATTTTCTGAATATTTTATTCGATACCATAATTTGTTAGTACCCGGACTCTGTTTGAACGTGCAGGCCACATTTTCTGCTATATGTCAACTTTGTAGGTGTAGATGCATATGCACATGTTTCATGGATGATGTTATATGCCTTGTATGTTCATAAATTGTCCATGATTTCCATGATGCCTGATGTATATTCTGGAAGAGCATGGTTAGATTTTTGTTTTTTCAAGAATTCTTGTTTTTGCATTTATGATCAGTGCATCTATTTATTTTTTAAACATTATTATGAATTCTGGATTTCTTTGTGATTGTGTTTCTGAGTTTAATAAGTACGCTCCTCATTCCGTGTGAATTTTGCGACCGGTTATTGGACTCCACCACACTGAAGCGACCCCAGGTCTGAGGGATGGTCATCACGCCTCCCATGGTGCGGCTGCACGTCTGAAGGAAGGTCACCGTCACACCCCCTTCCATATATGTGTGCTTCCTCTCGGGGGTTGTGACAAGTTGGTATCAGAGCAGCTTATTATAATCAATTATCAGAGCAGGTTATTTTAATCAGTTATCAGAGCAGGATTTTTATAATTCGTTTTCAGAACATATGTTATTCTGGGAAGGAACTTCCCCTATTTCACTGATTATTTCCACGATAGTTCTTTGGGGAGCCTGATAAACTCCTTATGTGGACTACCTTGGAATGTGATTTCCTTTATATATTTGATATGAATTACGTTCAGGATTTTCTTCTTCTATTCTGGACTTTACATGATTATAGCATCAAGGCATGGACATCTGGATCTGATATCATCTAAGCTGGTGTAACCTCAGGAAGGGGGTTTTCTATTATGATTCAGATTTGATTATGGTTTCTTTGTTCGTCTGTGTTTGTTCAGTGATATCATATGATTCTGTTCTTCTACTTCATTTATCTTTTTTCCTATTCATATTATCTGCATACATGCATTGGATTACACTATAGAGCATTTAGGAAAACTGCTGCTTGCTTTGTTAGGTAGTTAATCATGTTGGTAGTGCTCTTTCTTCTGTTGTAAAGTTTCAGGTTATGAGGAAATACTCGCCAGTAGTGAGTTCTGATATCAGAAGGTAGCGGTAGAGGCCCCACTCAATTTGAAATTTTGGGAAAGGTATGATTAAACCCGAGGTAACAACTATGACAACCACAACATCAAGTGAATCTATGATCAACTTGTTTGTATTCTATTCTGCTTCCTGTCAGGATTTTGTTCTGTTTTCTATTTGGATTATGTTCTGTCTTTTGTTTGGATTTTGTTCTGCTTTTTGACTATATTCTGCTCTGCTATCAGTAAAGATTATGTTCATCTTTTTGTCAGGATTCTATTCTGTTTCCAGTTTAGATTCTGTTTTACTTTCTGTGTGTGGATTTTCAGGGTCTGTCAGTATGACAGCTGTGTAAGGATTTTGGTCATTTTCTGTACAATTTTGAATTTCAGGTTAAGGCTAGTTTTATAAATATAAGTTCTGAGTTTTAGGTTAGAATCAGTTCTGCCATTACGGGTTCTGGAATGTCAATGATACTTGTCATCTTTTGTATCCGCATTAGATCAGTTTGGTCATTGTCAGTAAGTACCAATTAGTCCTAAAACTCGATACTGATTATGGTTGTCATGTTGAAATACCGGTAACTTAACTCGAGAGGTAATAAGATTTTTTGATTCAGGGGTACTGCGTCTGTAAGCACACTAGATGTGTCAGGTTTTAGAATTTGTGTATCAGTCAACAGTTAGTAAGTCAGTTATCTCAGTTTAGTTAGTCCTGCGATACAACAAGGGTTATTTGTTTCTGTTCACATTCAGGATGTGGGAATTGGTATCTTCAGCTTTATTCTTTATTATTCTATCCTACATTATATCATTCAGGTATTCTGTTATATATTGTATTGTTTAGATATTTTGTTCTGGGATACACCGCAGGGAGAGAAGGTCAAATCCATATATTCCGGTGTGTTTTAATCTGCATTACATTAGTCAGTACGGTATCAGTTAGAGATATGAACTATTCCGGCATCAGTAAGATTTGTGGTTATATCTAAGGTATCCGGTAGGTTCTGCATTGGTAAGTTTGAGGAGAACTTTTATTCTGATACTTAGTTATGATCGGGATGATACTCTTGGAGGATAAAGAGTTTTAAGAGGGGGAGAATGTTACAGACCAACCTCGAGTGTTGGTAAATTTTCTGAATATTTTATTCAGGATCGGAATTTGTTAGTACTGGGACTCCGTTTGAACGTGCAGGGTAAGTTTTCTACTAAGTGTCGGCTCTATAGGTGTAGATGCATATGCACATGTTTCATGGATCATGTTATATGTCTTATATGTTGATCATTAGCTTGCTTGATCTAAGTCATGATCCGAGTTATGATTATTGTATCTAAGTGTTAAATTTAATATTGTCCATGGTTTCCTTGATGCCTGATGTACATTCTGGAAGTGCATGGTTAGATTTCTGTTGTTGGGGGAATTCATGTTTCTGAATTTATGATCAGTGCATCTATTTATTTTTGAAACGTTATTATGAATTCTAGATTTCTTTGTGATTGTGTTAATGAGTTTAATAAGTACACCACTCATTGCGCGTGAACTATGAGACCGTTATGGGACTCCACCACACTTAAGGGGTCCCAGGTATGAAGGAAGGTGATCATGACCCTCCGTGGTGCGACCCCACGTCCGTAGGAAGGTCACCATCCCACCCCCCTCCGTATATGTGTGATTCCACTAGGGGGTGGTGACATATGTGCATTCAGAATTGTCTGTCATGATCATGAGAACATGGAGTACCTTCTTTCTACCATGTACGCTTACATTTTCACAAGACATACATCCTTATGCCTTGCCTGTTGATGCATGTTTTACTCTTACATCTACAACATGCTCATTTGTGTGTGTTGCCCATGCGTGACTTGTGGTATTTTACACTTTCCACGTTCATGCTGCACACACAAGTCACAACCCGTGATTCTAGAGTCCTCATGTTATTATTTACCTATTTCTTGGACTCTAGAAATTTAGACTGATTGAATACATGTTTAGGAGCAATCATTTGTTAATAGATGATAGTTTTATACTTACATTCTTGTTGTCTCCCGGGCCATTTTCATAGTGGTGCCATGTATAGATACAGACGACAGTCTAGGATTGTAGGTCGATCCCTAACACTACTTAATGGCGGCATAGTAGTGTCACCAACTTACGCTCATCATCCAAAAATGACACCTCGCTCCTTCATATCTTTATCCGATCTCCCGAGTGTAGTGCTTCAACTTCCATCACCTCTCCATGTTCAGAACTCCAATAATCAGCACAACATCCATCCGCAGTCAGACATTCTTCACTTTCAAGGTTAAGGCCCAAGTAAGGTCGCTAAAATCTTTTTAATTGAAAGCAAAAAGGTAATCCTTAGTCTTTGAGCTTAATTGTGTGAATTAGAGACCTTGTGCTGTACTGGCTATCTATGATCTTGCCATGCTTTATCTTTTGAATGTCTGATGTTGATTAAGAAATATGAGCATGTATGCTGATTTTGACTAGCTTTGTGAGTTGTATTGATTAGTAGAGAAAGAATGTTACATATATGCATTCGGAAGAGTGTTGTATGTTTTCGGTGATGGGTATACTTGTGAAATGTTTAGATTGAGTTTGTTTATAGACAAATCTTTCTTTCTTGAAAGTTTGGTGAACATTAAGTGATTCCTTAATATGTGAATTGTATAGTGTAAATTGGAGATAATAGTAGTCTTGAGCATGAAAAGCTTCACATGAGGAGAACATGAAACCTAGGTTAATAGTAACTGTAGAAAACTCGATTTAGCTAATCTTGTGAATGGGTATTGATTGTGGGTACCTAATATTTGTACCTGAAGCTTGTTGTTGAAGTGAAGGTATAGGGGTCTCACGACTCTAGCCCGCTCGATTCAAGGGAAAACTTTTGGTACAAATATACGTTAAGTCGTACCTTAGGGTGGATGAGCGCGAGATGATACTTAGACATATTTTTGGCTACACCATATTCATGGCCTATAGTCCCTCTCTTAGGTTCCCATCTTAAGTTCTTAGGTAACCATCCTCACACTAAGAAAATAGAAAATGGGTGTAAAAATAGAAAAGCACCTGAAAAAAGAGAGAAAAATAGAAAAGAAAAGAGAAAAAAATGGTGTAAAAACAGAAAAACACCAAAAAGAGAAAGTGAATAAAAATTTGAAATGTCGACAAATAAAGTGAGAGTAGTGAGAAATAAAAATTGTGTAGCAATGAATCAAGAAACATTCACTTGCTAAATCTTGTGGCCCAATAGAGACTATTAAACTGGGAGTCTACGTTCTTCTTAAGAAGTAATAAGTGCTCAAGGTCTATGTGCTTTAATTTCTCTATACAATTTTACTTCAATTCTTCACACTTTGTTCACTTGTATCATTCATAAGAGTTAGGTTTTTCTTTAAATGTACTCAGACTAGGATGAATTTTATGTTCCTAGGTTGCATGCACATTCTGATTCTGTATATATTTACTTACGCTAAATTGCCTATTTGTAAATATGTAGGTGGTTATTTTAGGTGTCCTTGAGTCTTTTTCTTTCCTGGATGCTTGATTTTCTGTCCTTGAGTCTTTTTCTTTCCTGCTTTTAATGATGAATACGCACTTTAATTATGAATTCCAAAGAATTATAGATGCGTACATCAGGAGGTGATTAGGAGCTTAATGTGCACAAATATTCATAAAAAAGTAAGGAGAACAAGCTTTAAGAAATGTTGAAAGGACCCGATTGCACCAAAGAGAAAGAATGAGGCGCTAGTTCTAATGCCAAGAACTAGCGTCTCTCAATCTTCAAGGTAGGAGTATGAGGTGCATGAAATGGCACCTCAAGGTGCCAGTTTGGAACTCAAGGCGCCAATCCAAGTGCAAGAACCGGCGCCCAAAGGTGCGAGAGGGAGTTGCCCACGCACAAGTCCTAGGCGACAAAACTAGCACCTTCATGGCACCAATCCTAGTCCAGGCGGCACTCCCAAACATTTCAAGGTGGGAGTTTGGTACCTCGTGCATTTCCAGCTGCACTCACAAGTTTGTACGAACCATTTCAAGGATTTTCATTGGTCATCAACCTATATTACCTATTCTACCCTTCCCAACTTTGTTTTGAGTGAAATTAGGTCATGGGTAGTTTAGGTATCTAGTGTAGTATAAATAGACCTCCTAGGGTTCATTTTAGTTTGTTTAAGTTATATTTTGAGGTTGCTCACTCTTGGGTTGAAACCTTAAGTTTAAATTGGCTTCTTGAGCTAAGGGCTAATCTATGGAGAAGCTTTCATCAGGTGAATTCTAATCCTATGCTATTTCTATCTCATATTCTTAAGTTGCTATTGAATGTTGATCATGTATATGTTTAGCTTTGATAGAGTTAGGGATTCTATGTCTTAGTTTGTCTATAGCTTAGGGTTCAAGTAAGTTATTTCCATGATTATGCATGTTTGATATCAATTCTGAGCACTTTTATCATGTGTGGTATGATGAATGACTTTATTCATGATTACTCTTCTAGGTGCTCGATTAAATATCCGATAGGAATTTAATCGACACAACATTTGTGGAATTGATTGATTAGATTTTTAAACGTTAGAGATGACTTTAGTAAGTTAATTGGTGAATAGTTTTAGTGCTTTAATCTCTAAAAAGTGAGTATTGGATCATGAGTGTCACCACCGCCTCCACGCTACACGGCCCGGCGGGGAGCGGACACGGGGTCGGCGGGGCGGCGGTGAGCTAAACGATCATTCCTTAATGCGCAGCTCCTTATGTGGGATCAACCCATTATCCAGGTCCCTGTTTACAGAATTCCATAACGTACAATTTACGTTTCCACGTTTCTCTTGTACCTGCAAAACATAATTTCATACAGTAGCAGGAATACTGAGCTCCACTCAATCCAGAAATAACCAGAAAAGAGTCTACCCTTTCACTACTGGTAGAGGCTCTTTAACAGATAAACAGTCATACAACAGAAAGTTCTCTACAGAACATTGCAATAACTCAATGCATAATAACCGGTCTCATAACAATTTTAACAATTTTCTCATGTGTACATATAATCACATATATACACTTAAACATACAACCAAGTCCACATGTATGCATGCAAGCTACACCTACAGAGCCATCATCTAATTTGTTGTTGTTGAAGCTTGATTCTCATTGCTTTGTTGTTTCCTCAAAGATTCTCGCATGAATCCACCATCTCCTAGCGATTCAGGCTCAGAAATGGTGTTTAGGGTGTTTAGGGATAAGCTTGGGCGAGCTCATCATTGAAGACGAAGATGAAGAATGCCAAAAATTCAGGCTGGAAGCCCGATTTATATTTTTCTCCAGGGGTACCAGGCGATCGCCTAGACTTTACCCCCGTCGCCTGCTCCATCAGCTGGCTCCCTGCCCATTTCGGTTTAGGTGTCAGGCGATCGTCTACCCGCGAACCAGTTCACCTAACAGGTCGCCTGACCTCCTATCCATTTTGGTTTAGGGGTCAGGAGATCTCGTGCGAGCGAACTCGTTCACCTTGCCGGTCGCCTGACCTCCTGCCAATTTTGTTTTTGGGGACCAGGCGATCGCCTGCCAGGGGATTCGCTTGCCTGGCGGGTCGCCTGGATGCCTAGATGCCTGGACGCCTGCCCATTTCTATTTTCATTTTTAATCCCTGGGCGATAGCCTGCTCTTTGAGGTGCGTTGCCTGGGGTTTTTCCTGGACACCAGAAAACCTGAAAACCCCGTTTCCTTCTCAAAACTTAACCAAAACACTCAAAACAAGATCATGCATCACCAATCATGCTTGTTACCTTAAACCATACCTTTAACGCA
>JBBYHH010168326.1:0-13899 GCA_038382905.1 Daphne laureola | reverse complement strand
GAGGCAGGTGTCTCCCAGTAGTGATATGCCATGGGTTGTGATGAGAGATTTCAATGAGGTAGTCAGTTGTGAAGAGAAGGTGGTGGTTGGTGACCTGAACCTGCATCAGTCATGGCTTAAGCAGTGCTACCTTGATTTGAAGCTTGTTGACTTGAAGATCATTGGTCTCTTTTATACATGGTGTAATAAACAAGGTGGGTTGGATCGAGTTTATTGCAAGTTAGATAGGGTGTTGGGGTCGCCTGCATGATTTGAATAGTTTGGGGCATCGTTTGTTAATTTCAATGAGTCTATTCTTTCTGATCATGCAATGGATGCTTTAGTATTCTATGAGTCTAATGTTGTGAGTAAACCTCCCTTCCGTTATTTAAATATGTGGCAGCAACACCTTGATTACTCCTTTATTGTTGAGAAGGCGTGGCATATGAGGGGGTTAAGGGGGTGGAAATCATGTTGTGGTCTTGTATGAGAAATCAAGAGCAGTAAAGGGGGGGGCTTATGACCCTGAACCAACAACATTTTAGGAATAGAGTAAAGTCCATTTTTAGTCCGTAAACTTTAACACGATTCCTATTTTGGTCATGTTTTAAGAATTTATCTTATTTCAATCCTAAAACTGATTTGTTTGTCCTCTTTTGGTCCTTTCGTTAATTTAAACGTTAAGTTTTTCGTTTTATTTTGTATTTTATGAATATACCCCTATAATTATTACACATTTAATAATAATATGATCATTCAAGTTTTACATAATTTACATACAAATCCCTTAAAAAAATTCTCACCCACTTTACTTTCTCTTCCTCTCTCCTTCTCTCTCTTCGAACCAACCACCGAAATCACATTCGTTGCGAGCTCTTTCACCAATTTCTAATTGCTTCTCCACTTTATCAACATAATCACCAATTTAGTCTCCAAATGCTGGCTCTCCCTTATCACCAACCCCAATTGTTGAATCACATAACTCAGATTGGTTCCCAAATTGTTGAATCTAATTAAAGTAAAGAACAAAAACAAAATCTAATTTTAGATCTGACCCCGCTACAAAACGGTCTCCTCAAATCATCGCCACCTCAATTCTAGCTGGAAACTGCTCCGATGGAGCCCAACAAGACCGGGCGCTGAAGCTTCAACCAAGCTCTGTCTTGCTGTCGCATGCTCTCATACTTGTGCTTCGGCATAAAGGCCAGTCGGAGCACGTCACCGATTATCGCCATCCAGAATCAGAGCGAATTGGGTTAAGGTTTTCAGAATCATCATCAGCCCGTGATGATCTATTTACCTATTGAAATCTGGTGAATATTCTAATCTATCTTCAATTTTTCCAGATTCAACGCGTGAGAGCTGCGTTGCTTGGTGCGCTGAGGAGGGAAAAGGCAGAAAATATTGTCCATAAGTTAGAAGCTGAAATTGAGCAAACAAATCATTTGGTATGTGTGGTTTGAAGTGAGAATGTGTGAATGCAAGTTTCATTCATTGAAAGACAAAAATGATGGTGGCATAATTAAAGTAAAAAATCAAAATAAATTCCAAAACAGAATAAGTATTCAAACTTGTTTGTGCCAACGAAAGAGAGGGAGAGAAAGAAATCAGATTCAGTAAAGTCTTTATTTTTTATCAAACTTGTTCAATTGTTTGGGTACTGCTCTAGATTCTGAAGATCCAATGACCAAAGAAATATCTGCAGAGAAAGTGTTCGTGGATGAAAATAGTGCCTTGAAGCAAGAGAATCAACTGCTTCAAGCAAAGCTTGATAAAAATTCTTGTCTGATGCGTTTTGCTTTGGAGAATACCAGACTTTTCTGGGCTGCAACAGAATGATATTTGGTTAGAGGACGATGACGGAGGATTCAAGAATGGATAATGGTGATAAGAACAAAGAAGAAAGAATGGGGACTAATGTGTACATTTATTAAAAGTTTAATGACCATAATCTTATTAAATGTGTAATTAGTCTATTATTGTAGGGGTATTTATGTAAAAGTAACAAAGAAAATGGAAAACTTAACTGCTAAATTAACAAAAGGATTAAAACAGGACAAAACATTCAGTATTGTTAGGATTGAAATAGGACGAATTCTTAAAACATGACCAAAATAAGACATGTGTTAAAGTTAATGGACTAAAAATGGACTTTACTCTGTAGGAATATATCAAAGATGGTTCAACAAGCGCTGAGAGAGTATGAGGAGTTGAATGCTCAGTTGCATGAGGACCCGTTTAATGGTACTCTTCTTGATCAAGTTAGGCAGTGTAAGGTTCAACTATTCGGTTTGGTAAGGAAGGAGGAAGCATTCTATGCTCAGAAGTCTGCAACTGATTAGATCCAGTTGGGTGTTCAGAATACACGTTATTTCCACTCTAAGGGGAGGCATTCTTTTACTAAGGTTTCTTGTTTGGTGGGGGAGAATGGAAAGGTTATTACTAATCAACATCAAATCAAAGTTCTTGACTATTCTAATGGTCTTTTTGCTCAACCTTTTGTTCATTGTGAGGCTAATCCATATATTCTTTTGTTTGTTGGGAAGTTATCGGATGAGAAGGCTCAGGATTTGGCAAGGTATCTTACTTTATAGGTATTAGCAGCTATTTTTTCTATGTCACCAGACAAGGCCCCTGACCCTAATGGCTTCACAGCCAGGTTTTATCAAACTCATTGGGAATTGGTAAGGAATGAGGTATTTAGTGATGTATTATTCTACTTATAGAAAGTTTAGCTGCTACTTGTGTTCATGTTATACCTAAAACAAAGCATGTTATGAGCCCTAGTGATTACATGCCTATATCTTGTTGTAATGTGGCTTACAAGATACTGTCTAAAGCCCTTACATTAAGGTTACAGCCTCTGTTGCCTATTCTGACAGATCCTAGCCAAAGGGCTTTTGTGAAAGGGAGATCAATTATGGATAATGTATTTATCTATCATGAGTTGGTTATGGGTTATAGTATGAAGAATATTTCTCCCCGTATGTTGGTAAAGGCAGATTTGAAGAAGACCTATAATTCTGTGAGTTGGACCTTTTTGAGGACCTGTTTGAGGTATATGGGGTTCCCATTGAAGGTTGTTGAATGGATTTTTATGTGTGTTGAAAACCTTTGGTATTCAGTGGTTATCAATGGGACTCTTGAGGGGTGTTTTAAGGGAAGTAGAGGTTTGAGGCAAGGAGATCCCTTGTCTCCGTCCCTCTTTGTGTTAGTAATGGAGTATTTCTCTTCTTTGATGAAGAAGTTGTTTGCTGAGAAGTATATTGCCTTTCATCCTAAGTGCCAACATGTAGGGATTTCTCATATGTTGTTTGTTGATGATGTCATGATTTTTTCTAAAGCTTCTCTTCGTTCTGCTCAAATAATTGGTCTAGCTCTGGATGTTTTTGCTCAAGTGTCTGGTCTTGGATGTAATCTAAGTAAAAGTCATATTTTCATTGCTGGGGTGTCTGAGGGTAAGAGGGACCAACTGTTGGGCATTTTGAATATGCAGTTGGGACAGTTTCCCATTCGTTACTTGGGAGTCCCATTGATTGACTCTAGAATCCTTGCAAGGCATTGTGCACCACTCGTGGAGGTCATTTTGGGAAGATTGGAGTCATGGACGTCTAAGTATCTCTCGTATGCTGGAAGATTACAGCTAATCAAGGCTATAATTTTCAGTATTCAGAACTATTGGACTCTGATATTTCCAATTCCTCATAATGTGTTGGAGGAGATTGAAAGTAAGTGTCGGGCATTTTTATGGTCAGGTAAGACAACTTCTAAGAAGGCCTCGGTCGCTTGGCTTAGGTTGTGTACTCCTAAGGCTCAAAGGGGCTTGGGGTTATATGCTTTAAGGCCATGGAATTTAGTTGTTAATACTAAGAAACTATGGAGATTGTTTGTGGATAAGGAAAGTGTGTGTGTGTAAGATGGATGCATGGAGTTTATATTAAGGGTTGTGATATTTGGAGTATTCAGATACCCAATATTGCTTCTGTGGTTTGGAAATCCATTTTGAGATGTAGGGAGGTGTTCCGGCCTCTGATCCTTAACTGGATTGATGTAGGCTCTTTTAGTTTGAAAGATGCTTATCTCAATTGTGTAGAGAATTATGATACTGTTTGTTGGAAGAGACTAGTTTGGGGTGTTTATCATGTACCTAGACATTCTCTTGTTACTTGGATGGCTACGCACAAGAGACTGTCTACTATGGATAAAGTCTGTTTGTGGAAGCCTGATGCTGATTTAAGCTGCAGGTTCTGTGGTACTGGTATGGATGTAAGGGACCATTTATTTTTTGAATACGCATATACTAGAAAGGTATTAATGGAGGCTATGAAGGTCTGTCACTTGGATTGTTGTCCTTCCAACTTGGAGCATTGCTGCAGGTGGATGATGAGGGTGTCCAAGGGTAAGACGACTAAAGCTAAGGTAAGAAGAGCTCTATTTTCATCTGCGGTTTATTTTTGCTAGATAGAAAGGAACTTCAGGATCTTCAGGCGTGTCTCGCGGCCTTGGGAGGTTTTGGTGAGGGAGATTGTCAATAGCTTGCAGTGCAAGAATTCTTTAGTTATTAGAGCAGTGTTTGGATAGAGTATAGGTACAAATAGATAGCAGTTGTTGTATAGGGCTATTATGTGACTTTTTTGGTACAGGTTTGTCATTTTTCCATGTAAGGCTAGGGGCGGGCTCACCATAGGGGCACGTCCCCAGTAAAATTTTATAAATTATGATCGTAGTAATAGTATTTTTTGATATAAATAAAATATAGGGACCATTTTGAAAACAATCACATAGTTTTAAGGGTTAAGTAGTATTTAGAGCATACAAGAAAAGAACGCAGCACGGAGCCAGAGATTCTCGTGGGCCATCAGCTCACAACCCACGATCAGGATAAATGGGTAAACTGCCTATGTAGTCCTTTAACTATGCTTATTTTCTATTAAAGTAATAAAACTTTTGTTTTTTCATACAAAGTTTAATTTTGATAAAATTATAATAATTAGTCCTAAATATTTATAAATCAGTTAACCATTGTTAAATAAAATAATTATTTTTCTTTAACAAATAGGAGTTTAATATTTTATAAAATTGGAATATTCTATCACAGTATTTTGTTATGTAGTTCAAATTGGTTAAAAAAATTATTACACTTTCAATTTTTAAATAAATTACGACTTTATACTTGAAATACCTCTCATCCCCAACGAGAACTTCTTTTTATAGCTTTTACTTGTCATTATTTATTATATATAAAAATTATGTGAACTATAGGTATATAATGTGAAAATTTTAAAATTAATAGATTATTTATAAAAAATAAAACAAAAAACCCCTATGAAATAAGAAAGAAATTGTGCCCCCACTTACCAAAAATCTTGCGCTCGCCACTGTGTAAGGCTCTGTGTTTCTGACTTGTAAGTGTCGTTTAGTTTTTTTCATTAATGAAATTATAGGACGGTGTGCTCTACCATTTCCTAAAATAAAAAAAAAATTCTATATTAAATGGGAAGATAAAATAATGGTAATAAAGTACAACTCGTGTAAAACGCTTTTCATAGAGAGGAGTGTAGTAAGTTTTTTTGAAACAACTCAAAAATGAAATTATAGCAAGTTTTAATGGAGGACGAGAGTACCATTTTGATGTTGTTGTGGACGAGATTCGTTAGTGTGTGCTTTATTTTCCTTTCGCTAACGTTATGTACGTAAGTAGACATGTTAATGGGTTGCCCGTTAGAGAGATTGTACGTGCCAGATTCTTTTTGCTACGTCATATTTCCAATATTTCTAATATTTAGAGTCAATCGCTCTTCTCTAGGTTGTGTATGAAGCTTAAAGCTATGGATGGGGCAAGACATTTTTAGACAGTTTCATGGGTGCTAGCTCGGGAACTTAATAATTCTAATTTTCCTTCTATGTATCATTTTGACGTAGTTGTGGACGAAATTCGTTAGTGAGTGTTTTATTTTCCTTTCGCTAATGTTATGTACGTAAGTAGGCATGTTATTCCACTTAGAGAGATTGTAGGTGCCAGATTCTTTTTTTTGTCATATTTCCAATATTTAGAGTCGATTGCTCTTCTCTAGGTTATGTATAGGTTATGTATGAAGCTCAAAGCTATGGTTGGGGCAAGACATTTTTAGACAGTTTTATAAGTGCTAGCACGAAAACTTAATTCTAATTATCCTTCTATGTATCATTTTTAGCGTTGTTACGGACGAAATTTGTTAGTGCCTACATTTTTTTCCTTCCGCTAACGTTATATACTAAGTAGGCATGTTAACGGGGTTGCCCACTTCTTAGCATATCATGGTTTGTCCTTTTGTGGTAAGCTGTGGGTTCCCAAGTCCCAACCAAGTCCTACTTGTTTATGGCTTTAGCCGGTTGTTCCGAATAAAATCATATTCCCCTAAAGAAAGAAAAGAAAGAATCATAACAATCAAAAAGTGATGCAATACAAACTAGCGACGATAAGTAACATGGAAATAATTAAATGATAACGATATCATTTGTACACCATTTGGTGGCACATGTATGCATACAAATCAATCATTTCCCCTTCTTTAATCGCTTTTCCTTTCTCTATTCTACATTAGTGACACAAAATCGACAACTTATATTCATAAACAATCAATTCAGGCAATAACTTTTTTAACGATTCATAAAACACCCCCCAGCACTACTGGTTAGTATAATGGTCAAACTCAAAGGGCCAAGCTCATCCGGGACCATATAGCTAAGATTAAAAAATACAAGCACTAATCTAAATCATTGCACTTTCTCATCCCCCTTTCTGAATCCTTTACCTCTCAAAGACCTTCATCACCACCTCATCAATTTCTTCGAAGTTAACTTCCAGTCATTCAAGGCCTGAATTTAGCAACCACATCCACTTCCAAAAAAGGGAGGCACCTTGGGGAGCTACTCAAGGAACAACAAGAGCCCTTCATCTTAGATGAGTACTTTTCAGGAACTAGATGCCAAGAGAAGAGTCTCAGCTTGAATTCAAACAAGAAGCTAAATAAAACAAGGAAGAACAACCCTCACTGCTCAAAGGTACTTAAAATCATATGTATTAAGTTCTTCTCCATCAAGAAGCACACAAAGGCCAAGCACTCTGGAGGTGAGACCAGAACGGTTGCCGCAAATAGTGAAGCAAGAAGGAGCTTGGATACGGTGGAACCCGGCAGATTTTCCAGCAGTAGCAGCATAACAGTGTATAACTCATGTGTAGAAACCGACTCAGAAGAACAAAATTGATCAGAGTGAAATAGAGGTACAATAGGCATACTTCATATGTTCATCTTAAATTTCTCAGATAGGGACCCTGTTCAAGGCAAACAAAATGCTGCAGACAGAGAGCTCAGCAGAGAAGCACACATGGTGACCTTAACACAGCCCTATGCCAGTGCTGGAAGAAACACAACAATATGAAGAAGGATTCATGTTTTTCAATATCCAGTCATTCAATAACTGTTAGTCTCTAGTCTCTATCAACATACAGTAAAGCAACCACTTGTAAGGTTAAACAGGTGTGTTGATCCCAAGCACAAGCAAGAAAGTATTCTCAGGCAACAGAATTGGGGTTTACCTAAATAGGAAAAGCTTTGGGTGGTTCAACATTTTATCTCGATGGTCAGAAAATTCAGAATAGCAGCCACTAGCCAGCTCTGTTTGTTGTGTCAATAGGCTCGTGGATATAGAGTGAATAAGAGAGACCAAAAGTGGCCAGTAAATTTCCTGGTTCTGAAGAATTTACCCTGCTCATTTTATTCCATGTGGAGGACTCACAAAATGAAGACGCACATGGAAGATTAAAAGGGTCAAAATGGCCTGAGTTTCGAGAATTTATGTTTCAAAAGAATTAGAGGCATGATCCAACAGCAGGTTCAAGTCTTTTACAAGTGGGGATCATAGTTTTATTGTAAATTAGACCAACATTAAAACATTCCAAAACCTTTATAATACACTTAGATTGTTACGGGTGCAAGTATTCTAAGCAACAAAAACTTTTTTGGCAATAATTACTCTGCGAACCATATTAACAGAACAAGGTGAACTGCAAAACCAATAGAGTTCTACAGTGCATAGAAGTTGAGCTTTTGCACAAAAGTAAGAGCCCACTTACATCCCTGATAAGGAACAGAACAGGGTACACAAGTTTTGGATAGCATACAAGGCAATTTTGAGGCAGTAAACTGTAAGAACCTGTTAGATACCAATTGACATTTTCCGACAATGTCAAAAAGTTCCAACCTTGTGTACTTCAGCCCCTATAGCCTGATTCTATAGTTGCAGATTCCCAAGGAGCTGTGTCAATTCATCAAAATTTTGATTTCACTGGTAAACAATGTTAGAAAAAAAAAAATTACTGAACAGCCATTTGGTATTGTTGGTACAATATAGCTTTTCCACCGTAAAGTTTCATACTTTGATCGATAAAAAATGTGTCGAGAAACAGCAGAACTTAGATCGATGGAAAAATAGGGAGTAGAAAACTACTGGATTTCACCATCTTCACCGAGTTCCCCATCCTCAAGCTCGTCATGACCACCACTTCTACGTGAACCATCTCGATGATCTTTCTTGTGTTTCCTATGCCGACCTTCACCATCAGATTCAGGTGAATGTGCATGCTGAAGAAAAATACCATCAGAAAACTGAATCCACCAATTTAACATAGGAGTTATATCGCATTAAATACCTTTCGTGACTTTTTACGGTCACTGCCATGCCGGCGAGATCTTTTGTCCTCCTTATCATCCTTGTCAGAACTTTCATCATCAATCGCACTTTGATGCCGTTTCCGGTGTTTCCGATCTTTCTCCTTTTCTCTTTTCTTCTCTTCCTTATGCCCATAGCTTTCAGGTAAATCTAAAATTTCAGTCTCCATATCATCCTTCCTTGTTCGCTCTTTCCCCTTTTCCTTTTCACGCTCCCTGTCCTTCTCCTTTCTCTCCTTATCCTTCCGTTTCTCTTTCTCCTCTCTCTCTTTCTCCCTTTCTTTCTCTTTTCTAGCCTGCAATAAAGTAAAGACCTCTAAGTATCACAGGTAATATTTACACAACATTAAGCATTATGTTCAACCCCATACAAGTCTACTCAATGGCATTCTTAGTTAGTTTGACAATAAAGTCATATAATCAAGTACCTTTTCCTCCTCACGCTTGCGCTCCTTTTCCTTGGCCTTTTCCTGTAAGTGTGCCACATATTCTTCAAAAATCTCTCTTGCAACGTTGTCGTCACTGATTGATCTACATGAGAGAAAAATGAATGTAAATGAATGGCAACTCAAGTAACATAAGCGAAAAGATTCCTAGCTCAGTAAGCAAACGCTAACAACCCTTCAGATAGAGAGAGAGAGATAGTTAGATACCTATATTCTTGGCTATCTTCAAACATAGCTTTGCTATCTTCCCAGCTGGAAGCTGCAGTTATCTCCTTTTAACATAGAAACAACATACAAAAAAAATGAGCAGGGACGAAAAAATCTTCTTTTTTGTCGAAGCACACCATAAAGACAAGTCTGCAAACCTTAAATGATTGTAATATCTCCGTAAAGTCATCAGCTAGTCGTTGTCGCTTTCTAGCCTCCTTCTCCTCTTTCTCCTTAGCTCGCTCAACCAACTCCTCATACACCAGCTGCCACAATACAAATATCATTCCAACAGTATTAATTGGTAGACACAGCCATCTGACTAAACGAAACTGATATAAAGATAAAGGTAAATTATGCGGATGTAGATTTGTCACTTCCTTTCCAAGTTTCCAGTCATGTTGCACAAATTAAAAGAACATGGGAGATTCCAGGACTAAACTCTTAGATTATGCTGACAAGCAACAACTACACACGAGAAACCAAAAAAAAAATATAGTGAAACAGAGCTGTACATTCAGGTTGATATCTGACACTGGTACAGAACCAAGATCCTCTGAGATAGCAGATTTAAAGTCTTCGAATGTCCATGTAGGAACCACAGTGATCTGAGGCAATACGAATTTGGTTCAGTAAGGAATAACTGATTTTAACACCCTAACTCCACTCTTGAGGAGGAAGAAGAGGAAGAGATCATGATGATGTTGAGGATGAAGCAAAAGTTTACCTTCCCTGACTTCATGGCATCTTTTATACGAGTTTTGTCTTCATGGTACTAATACATGTTAAAAGCATTACAAAAAACACAAAAAGAGAAAATTATTAGGTTTACATAGTATATGGGGCTGATAATAACATGTTAAACTCACGCTACCGCAAAGCAAAGGCAAAACAAAAATAAAAAATTAACATGAAGCAACCTATGCTTACTACGAAAAGAAATTGATGGAAAAAATGATCCCTGGAAAAATAAATACATGCAAGATATCAAGGTATCCTACAAAGTAGAATCCATTTTGGTATGCTGGATGAATGCTTCAAATTATTTTCACATAACTCTAATTCTAAACTTAAGAAACATGAACTCAAACAGGACTCTAATCTTCAAGTTACCAAGGATACCAGAATGGAGAATGCAATTAATGCATGTTTTTCTTTTCCATTTTGGACACGGAGTGGGGCCAAATGATGAGTGGGGGATTGATTCTCTGACTTCCTGATAACAGCAGGAAGCTTCAACAACTAAGTAGAGGCTTAGGCCAGAAACAACTCGAGGGTTGCGTGTAGTTGCGTGCAAGTTAAACATTAGTAACATGTATTCCCTCCATCCCCAAATAATTGAATGGTATGATTGGGTGCAGAGATTAAGGTGAATGCAAAACTTTATGTACTTTGACATAGCTTCCATTGTGTGGAAACTACACAAAAAACGAGATAGAAAAAGTAAAGATAAAGTGGGGATAGTTTAGTAACTTTGGAGGGAGAAAGGTTCTTTTTCTGAAGAGAGTGCACTATTTTCAGGACAGCCCAAAAACAAATGTGTACCATTTTCAGGGACGTAGGAGTATTTGATTCCATAAACATTCCCGCCTACTTCAGTTCAGTCATTAACAGGATAGCCAGGGTTAGATTTTTACAGCATACTCCTTCCACACTCCATTAATTGATCCATTTGTTTTGGTTGTTTTATTGTATTTAATCTATGATTTTATTTATGAATGTTTAGACATGTAAAGTTAAATAATTTATATGCGTATTGTAATTTCATATAAAAGTTTCTAAAGAGATTTTCATTTCGAATTTTTTTCACTATTTATCTTTATAAAAATTTGAGACATACATTGAACCTTGAAACATAAAAGTAAAATGGATCAATTAATAGAGCACGGAGGGAGTACTATTTTACTAAGGGTCCATGTGGGCTGACGTGAATAGAAAAAAACCAAATCAACTTCTGCACCTTTAGAACAACTTCTCTCTGAAACGGTAATACTTGTACACCTTAAAGAGAGAAGAATTGCAAAAATTTATTAAGAGCAAAGAAAATCAGATTTAGTTTATTGCCTGTTTCTCCAACTCTTCAAGGACATCCTCAAACAAGTCTTTTGGAGTTGAACCTGAAGTATTTGAAGCAACAGCATGATACTGTGGCAAATCTTTAACCTGGAACCGGGATGCAGCAACTTAGTCAGTATCATTATTTTCCTGCCCAGCAATTGTTATTTTCTGACGCTCCCATTTCCAATAAACATAGTAGAAAACAGTGGACTGAATACCTCCAAGCAATAGTCATGCCAATAAGTTCTTGCCGTTAAGGTGCCATCAGCAACATGTTCTTCCATAAGCTTGCGGAAGGCATCACGGTTTTTCCTCTCTGCACGCCTCACTTGCTCCTTAAATTTCAAAGTAAGAGCACATTAAAGGATTGTTACAGAAGTATAAAGCAAATTGCATTTAACAATCAAGAAAGTGTTCTACCTTCTGTATCTTCTTTTTCTCTTCTTCTTCTCTCTCCAGTTCCTGAATATAGTCCTGGAAAACTAGCAGACGATCGATTTTTTCAAGGCAAGAACATCTTTCATCATCTTCCAGTCGATCTTGAATTTTTCGCCATTGGCTAGTAAACTACACATTGGAAATCAATGCATTGCAAAAAAAAAAAAAAAAAAACCCAATGCATGTCAGAATGTCAAACCTTGATAAAATCACAGGACTCAAGAAACTTCTTGTATTCTGCTAAATTACGTCTGCGCTCATCAGCGGCTCTTTCCTTTTCCTGCACACAAAGAAAAATTAACCAAAATGAAACTAGTTCACTGCTCTGCCTAAACCATATTAACAATACATCAACCTAACATGAAGTTCTATCTGATCTGCAGATGCCATACCGGAAGTAAACATGACCGATAGATCTTAAAAGAGAAGCTACTATGTAAGACATTGGCCATTTGGTTAAAGGGACATTCCCAATTTATGAAAATCTAAAGTAAAACCTACTCATAAGATAAGCAAGGAAAAATTTCTCTAATTCAGTCACTTTAGATGGGAATAGTTGAAAATGTGTGTTCTGACATCAGCAACACGTTAAGGTGCCATCAGCAACATGTTCTGACTGAATTCCTAAGAGCAGCTCGGGAGATGGGAGTTAGTGGATTGAAAACAGAAGTTAGGAAGATCCATAAACATGGTTGGCCAACATACTACATACGGGCCTGAATGTTCTTCAAGTTTTAAGCAAAAGTTCTGGAGAAAAGCAGTCAGCAGAAGCCAACCCTTAGCTCATGAAGTTACGTCGGTTGAATTTGTGTATAACCAGTATATCTACAAACATGCATTAGAGGACCATGCATCAGAATGAAACAACCAACATTAGAAGATACAGCGAAGAATATTGTATTGTCCCAAAGTCAAATATAAAGAGCCATACAATGGACCATATTGTTCTAACTTTGATCTAAGTACATAATCTAACCACTACTAACACATGCAAAAGGTGGTGTGAAAGATGATCATGTTAATGCAAGAACCTCGATATCCACACAAGATCCAGGAGTACTATATGAAAGCCCTCGATCTCCAGATGACATCAACCAATTTTATAAAGACGATGTAGATGAGGAATAAAGGCACGAGAAGAAGAAAGAGACAAAAAAAATGCAAAGTATGCCAAGTAATCAACGCAAACCCAAACTTACTAGCTTATAAAGATCCAAAAAACATATAAAGATAAGAAAGCATAATACTCCCTCCGTCCCAATAAAATTGTAGAGTTTAACTGTACAAGTAGATTAAGGTGAATAGTTGAAAATGTGTGTTCTGACTATTTTACCCACTTAAAAAAAAAGTCTGATGGCCCAAATTTTAAGATGAATATAAAGATAAGCATAATACTCCCTCGGTCCCACTCTGCACCTTCGTGGGACGGGGGGAGTAGCAATTGAAAGAACATAAATCATGATGGTGAACAAACAGAAAACAAGTACATTTATGGGATTAGGAAACATATATTGACAAACAAGAATGCCTGCTCCCATCTAGGAAAGCAAGATAGATATCTAAATACAGTTATCAAGCACCCAATTCAAATTGGACTTTACATGTAGAGCTGAACTTATAATGAAAAATAGAAATAAGAAGATACATAAAGAGATACAATACCTTCCTCTCAAGCTCCACAATGTAATTCTCGAAAAGATCTTCACGATCTCTAGGCCGTTCAACAGCTTTGAATCGTTCATCATTTTCAAACAAACTTTGGGCTTTGCTGATCACAAATGCAGTGAAGTTAGAACATCTAATAGTGGTGCCATGTTACCAAGAAACTATAACAGTTTATTTCCTTTTATTTTTCAAAAAAGGTTAGTATTTTATGGACCAACTAAAAAATTAATTTCAGTAAAAGTTCAAATAAACCACTTTACAAACATTTTCAACATTACAAGAACAGAGCCACTATATGTAAGTTTTGAAATGTAGAAAAAGATTCACCTCCATCTCATGGAAGATGTCAGTTCCTGAGATTCCTGAAAAGAAGGAAAAGGAAAGTCATATTTAAG
>JBBYHH010168215.1:0-13902 GCA_038382905.1 Daphne laureola | reverse complement strand
ATGTGATGGAGGAATTGCCTCCCATAACGCATAAAGGATTTGTGGAACCACTGGCTTTTGTTACCCCAAATGCTGAAGAGGGGGTAAAAGATTTTATAGTTTCTTCTTCTGTCAGTAACTGTGAAATTATTCTCTTGTTTATCACATTGTTTTACACACTAACAATATGTCATGTTGGTTAATTGAAGGTGCTTCTTGACAACATATGGAAAGGAAAAGACACCAGCAGTGGGGTTGCATACAGCTCTTCTAGGACTGGAAATTCAACAGAAAATTCTTCAGGTTTTAATTGTACTAGAACTGTAATTCAGTTCCAAGCTGTTTAATATTTTCTTTAAGTACTCAACTATTTCCCTTTACTAGACTTTGTAGACTTTCAGTTCAACAAGGAGAAATCTGCTCAAGTTCAATCAGAAGACCCTGTTGGGATGTTACCGACAGCTCCAGATGATTCGTTTATTGGGAAAGCAGGACATGGTAGGAGCTTTTCCCTTCTTTTCCCGCCCAGGAACATTTCCAGCCATTTTGAGGACCCTTCTCATGACCTCTCTGTTCTTACCAACTCCTTGAACACATTATAAACTCTAAACTGTGTGTTCTACAATTGTTTCAGGAGAAGACAGAGTTGACTCTATTTCTCTTCCATCTGACTCGGATGTATTGATTCCGAGCTTGGGTGTTAGAGACAGTACATACGATAAAGTGCAGACTGGTGTTGTTCCTGATACTTCTGAGACGAAGGCGTTAAGCTTCTCAACTTCCAATCATCCACAACATGATAAAACTAAGTCTGCTCTTTCTGGTGACATGATTAGAGAAACTGCTGATAATCAAAATTCTGAATACAGTTTTGGCTCTTATGGGAACAGCAACGGGCAACTTTGTGAGAGGCGAAATCAATTGAATGGGCCTGTTGATGGGATTCCCCCTGAGGAATTCACATTATGCTACATTGACCCTCAGGGGAATATACAAGGGCCATTTCTTGGGGCTGACATCATTATGTGGTTTGAAGAAGGCTTCTTTGGAACGGACTTGATGGTCCGCCTGGCTGATTCTGTTGAAGGGATTCCCTTTCAGGAATTGGGTTCGCTTATGCCGCACTTGAAAGTTAAACGAAATCTTGCTTCTAGTAATGATCTGAATTTCAAGCTGGAAGAATCTAGTGCTTCTGAAAGAAATGTAGATGCAACTTCAGCTACACCTACAGCATTAGAATATGTTTCATCTGCAGAAGGTGATACGGTTGAGCACTTCTCTGAGTTTGATCGGCCCCCCTCCATGCACACACAGCTTAAAATTTCTGGACCTGAAAAGATATTAAAATCATTGCATACTGACCGTCAAGGTTTTGATGATTTTCCTGCCCAAGATGAAGGTAGGTTCTTAACTATTACTTGTAGTAGTAAGTCATCTGCTGATCTAATTTGCTTTTCATTAATTTATCCTCATTCTTAATCTTTGTCATTCAGAGATTGTATTTCCAGGGAGATCAAAGAAAAGTAGCTTGTCCATTCCAGAAACTTCTTCCGGCATTCCCTTTTTTGTAGAAAGATCTGCCAGCAGTCTCTCACATCAAAATGAATCAAATCAAATTGGCTTATCCAATCAAAATGATTCTAAGCTGCAGCGCTTTGGGCTGTTGTGGTCAGAAATTGAAGAGAGTCAGTTGAGAATTTCTGACTCTGTTAATGCACCTTCTGCTGGGAGGGCTGCCTCATTTAATCCTATGGCGGAAGCAGCTGTTGGGGGCAATAGTTGGTCTGATGTGCACAGAAAAAATACTGTCAACTTTAAATCATATCAAGATCCAGTTACAGCTCGCCACATCCCTCATATTGAGCGTGAGTTAGACCATTTTGATTTGGCGGACAGATTATTGGCTCAACAACTTCAGCAACAGCATCTCCAACAGCAAAATATTGTTTCTCCTCATATGCGGGTAGATGAATCGCTTTTTGATCATGTGACAAATCAGAATTTGATTCACCAGAGGCATCTGTCAAACCGATCTGTGTCAGACCTTGAACATCTTTTGGCACTTCAGATGCAGCAGCAGCAGCAACAGCAGTTGCAGCAGCAGCAGCAGCAGTTGCAGCAGCAACAGCAGTTGCAGCTTCAACATCAGTTGCAGCAACAGCAGCAGATCCAACATCAAAAACTTTTACAGGAAAGGCAACAGTCTCAAGTTCGCCAAGCAGTTCTGGAGCAGCTACACAGACAAATTCCTAAATCTGGTCTTGGACAATCCCATGCTGATCTTATTCACCCTAACAGCATTCTTGATCAAGTTCTACTTGAACAGCAGCTTTTGCATGAGATGCAACAGCCCCATCATTCTTCAAGGCATTCCATTTCGGCTTTGGAGAGGCTTGCTCAGGCAAATTTTGGTCAATTACCACATCAGGAAAACCAAGGAGATCTATTTGATATTATTTCACATCCGCGCCATGGAATGCAGTCACTGGAGCATCAACTTATGCAGCAGGAGCAGCTGCAGAGACAACTCTCACTGAAACACCATAATGATGAGAGGTTTCTAGAATCTACATGGCCATCCGATCAGAACAGTCGTTTTCATTCAAGCCATTCTGGTGTACACCGAGTCCAGTCATCAGGATTTAATCCATTAGAATTCTACCAACAACATCAGAGGCCTCTGCATGAGGAGCAACTCAGCCAGTTTGATCGAAATCTTTCATTAAGGGAGCAGGTGCAACATGGACTGTTTGAGCCGTCATCATTACCATTTGAGCGGTCTCTGTCCTTGCCTTCAGGTGCTAGTGACATGGACTTTAGAAATGCCATCGCTCATACGCACGGTTTGGATGTGCAAGAGCCAAGTGTACATCTTCCATCTGATCAAGTGGGGGCATTTTCCTCTCGTATTAATGCTCATAGTATCCGAAACCCCTCCCTCTCTAATCAGTTTCATTCTTCACAGTTTGATCCAATTGAAGGCAGATGGCCTGAGAACAATGAGCTGCTTGGAAATGACTGGCTGGAAACTCAAATCCAGGCAATGAATATAAGTGCTGAGAATAAGAGGGAATCACAGGTTAAAATGGTCTCTGAAAGTCCTGCTTTATGGATGTCTGAAGGGCTCAGTGATGACAAGTCTCGACAATTACTGATGGACTTGCTTCATCAGAAAGCAGAAAGCCAACCCACTGAATCTTTTGACAGGTCCCAATCTGGCATCTATCCGGGTTCAAGACCTTTTGATCCTCCACTGAGTGTCCTTGCTGACCATGATGCAAGCCTAAGAAGCTCACTTCCTGCAGGGTATGGTATAAGTGCATCTGAACAACAGGCTTCCATTGCTGATAGGCAGGGTGGCTTTTCGGGAACAAGTGTGAGGTCATTATTTAGATCAGAATCTGGGCCATTGTCTGAAGGAGAAAATTTTAGATCACGAATTCATGAGAATGTTCGGCCCATGTTCACCAATATTAACATGAGTGACGTGCCATACGTAAGCAGTGAGTTGCCCGATGCAGGTTGGATGAACCAGGGAGCTAAGAACGAGAGTCTGAGAAAGGTTTCTAGTTTTGAGGTTCGGGACGGCATTGCCAGGAATGACCAGATTGCATCTTCAAATTCCCTCATGGGGGATGACATCAAGGATAGGTCAGCTGTTTGCCTGTTAGTTCTTCAGCTGATTAATTTGGAGTTTTGGGATCCTACGTATTGCTTCTGGAAAATTGTTGTAGAACTTCTACAAGAGTTGAATTTCCATTCCTTTTGTGAACTGCTGATTATATTTTGATAATTTCTTCCTGTTTTTTTTGTGCTTTTTTCTCCCAAATGCAGTTTAAAGGTCCCCGCCAAGTCTCAAGAGAATATATTGCTGAGGCGGCCTTCAGTGTCAAGCATGTCATCGCAGGAAGGGTTCTCTGAGGTTGCCTATGATCCTGTTGTCAGGGCAAGGACTCCAAGTGGCAATGACGGTAATATTAGCATCTACAGTACTTCCTCCTTAAATTTTATTACCAAGCTGCAACTGCTGCGGTTTTCTAACCCATTATTCTGCCCTTGTTATTCTAGTCCTTGTTCTGTTGCTCTCTTTGTAGAATTGTGTATTAAGTCCCAATTCTGTATTTGATATACCAGGTGGGAAGCAAGATCCATGGACGAACTTATCTAACCACCAAGGTTCTGAAGTGGCATCTAGCAAAAAGGACATGCGGTTTCGTCGTACTTCTTCCTATGGCGAAGTTGATGTATCTGATACATCCTTTATTGACATGCTGAAGAGTAATACAAAGAAAAACGCTGCCATGGAGACCCATGTAGCAGAGGCGTCTGAGGGAACACATGGTAAAGGAGCAGGCAGAAAGAAGGGAAAGAAAGGAAGGCAAATAGATCCCGCTCTTCTGGGATTTAAAGTAACAAGTAACCGCATAATGATGGGCGAAATACAGCGGTTGGATGACTAGAGCAGTTGTAGATGTTTTGTAGGTATGCACCTCAATGTATTGGAACTTTGCATAATTCTTCGCTTTTTTTCGTTTTTTTTAACCCTGATTGCTTTCTTTCTAACATTTACCCTACCGAGATAAAAAGTTGCCTTGCGTGTGCAGATTAAGAGGCGTTAGGTGCAGAGTGACACAAATGGCGGAGTATAGGGGCGTTGTATACTTCTGTACAGCAGATAGGATAGGGGGATAGCATTTTGTTTGTAATGTTAAAACAATTTTGAGGTCGCTTCGATTTTCGCTAATTGGCGTTTCGAGTCTTGGAAATAAGCTTGAAAATGATGAAGATCACTTTCGTTTTACACCCCTGAATTTCCTTTATGATGGCATTTTGCCCTAGACGTTTAACTCAGAGAGAATACTTCAACTTCAACCCTTTCAATCGCCCAAATCTGTCATCAAGGACACTGCTGCTTCATGTGGTAGCCCCTTGCTTATTGAAGATATGGATGATTGAATTGTCAGAGTTGTTAATTCAGCGAGGTCAGTCTGTACCTTAATATGGCTGTTGTTTGAGACATTACTGAAGGAACTGAATCGAGGCCACGGTCAGTTACTGGGATAATGTACCATTTTGCAATAGTTGGGATAATGTACTCCGGATGAAGCTTACATGATGACAGACCATCTCACCTCATTTAAATCAACACAGCGACTGATCATTCATATTGTGATATCTAGCACAACGACTGATTATTAATATATAGTGATAATATGTTCACGACCATTGATCATTAAATAGCTGCCTAACGGTTCTGCCCATGATCCATTCAAGCTCTGAAGATGAAATGGATGCTTGACTGCAGATCACAGAGACTACTTCTTTTGCTCCTTTGTATCCACATTCAGGGACGGCAAATGGGAAATCACTGCAAACACTTGAAAGCCTCAGTAAATAATTGGAAAGAAAAGGAACAAATCAGCAATCCTTGTCATAGATGGTAGTAGTATATAGTACATTTCAAATGATTTGTCGCAATGCAGTGCTTCTACGCAAGTCCGAAAGACATTACCTGCCCCACATGACTCGGTTAGCCCCAAAGCTCATGACAACCTCTGCGAGTAGGGTGGCTAAATCCATGTAGGGAAATTGCATTCTTGAGACCCGGAATAGGGCACTGAACTTAACATACACCTGTGCATTATCGCTATTTTTAATTAATTAAGGATTCAAAAAACATTTGGGCTCAGATAGATTGAATGCAGATAATTCACGGAAAAACAAAAAGGAAGAAAGGAAAAAATTGTGGAGCGACATAGAACCAAGAGTTCCTTAGAGGATCATGATTCATTAATACTAATACAGATTAGTTTTAGCCATAAAAGACCGAAAAGGAGCTAAAAAGAACCACTGCTTTTCTAAGTAATGACAGATTCTAGACACACACACTGACAGAGAGAGATAGATATGAGATGATTCGAACAAACACTTGCTAATTGCATTAGTAACTTCATGCTGCCGAAAAGTAAGGAAAAGGAAACATACTGAGATTGAGTCAGGGGAGATATGATCAATAAGGCTTCTGTACCTGTGGAAATCTGGATAACTTTAAGAGCCTGGAGAAGGTAAGCCTTTCCTCAGCATCTCTGTAGGAAAGATCATGGACAAAAGGAGCTAGTCTAGTGGATGACAATCTCAGCCTGATAAAACTAATGAAATATCACAACATAGATGAAAGAAAAGCCTACGTTGGTGGTTTGCAGAAAGCCAAGTGATCCAGAAGTACGGTTGTTGAAGGAAACTGAGCACATAGTTCCTCGATTTCTGAAATGTGTAAAGCAAGACCCTGCAAAATTCAATATTGTGGGTTTGCATTAACTCAACAAGGTATATAGACTCCGGATGATAAACCCTGTGTCAGTTAGCTGGGTGAAGGGTGATGAAGCAGCTTTGCTCGAACGTACATACTAAAATACGGTGAGGTAAAAAACTAAAGATCTTTTTCCAGTTCTCGGTATTTGCATTGCACAAAATCACCATGGATTGAGGAGCTATTACCTTCATGCACATAAATCCCACAGGTACTCGAAGCTCTCCTGCTTTAGAAAACATTGATTTCCCAATGTCATTTGTCATCTGATAAACACAATAGTGATGTCACTATAAGTGCCTTTAGTCTTCAGCACTAACAAGCTAACAGACAAGACTGTTAGAGAAGGTTAGCTGTCAAGTAGGATTAGGTGCAGAACAAACTTAACGTGTTGTGCAAGTTATGTCTTCCAAGGACTTTAGGATTCCTGTTTCGTTTTAGATTTACATTCCTAGTACTCTTAGGTTAAGTATTAGTCGTTTCCCATTAGGTGTGTAATTACTTGTGCTATTTAAAGGCACACTTCAAGACAATCAGTAGAGCATTACAGAGAGAAACATCTTGTTCTAGCCTAGGTCAAGAACTGCTTTCAACATCTGATATCAGAGCTTGTTCATCTTCAATGGCGGAGGCAGGCTTTGCGTAAATACCAAAATTTGATGGAGACTATGAGCATTGGAGCTTGCTCATGGAGAACTTACTAAGATCAAAGGAATACTGGGGTGTTGTCCAAGATGGAGTTCCAGAACCTGCAACAGATGCTACTGAGGTACAGAGAAAGGCGATATAAGAGTTGAAACTTAAGGATTTAAAGGCAAAGAATCACTTATTTCAATCCATTGATAAAAGTGTCCTGATGACTATTCTCAGAAGACAAGTTCCCATGAACTTTGGGAATCAATGAAGCTAAAGTTTCAAGGGAATGCAAGAGTAAAAAAGGTACAACTGAATGGTTTAAGAAGAGATTTTGAAGTCATCGAGATGAGAATTGGCGAGACTGTTACCAGTTACTTTGGCAAAGTAATGTTGGTGGCCAACAATATGAGAAGTTTAGGAGAAGACATGCCAGATAAGAAAATTGTTGAGAAGGTGTTAAGAACAATGCCAGAAAAGTTTAACTTCATAGTCTGCTCTATTGAAGAATCAAAAAACACTGACACATTGTCTGTTGATGAATTGCAAAGTGCACTCCTTGTGCATGAGCAGAAATTCAGGAAATCTGAAGGAGAAACTCAAGCCTTGAGAGTATCTGATGAAAGAACAGGAGGCAGAGGCCGAGGAAGAGGCTTCTTTAGAGGAAGGGGCCGAGGAAGAGGACAATCTTACAACTACAAGGCTCACATTCAATGCTTTAACTGTAAAAAATATGGACATTACCAGTCTGATTGCCTTGAATCACAACAAGTGCATTATACTGAAAGAAGCCACGAGGATGAGATGGTGCTTATGGCACAAGAAGGAAGGAAAACAACTGAAAACTTCAAAGAATGGTACTTAGACTCTGGATGCTCCAACCATATGTGTGGTCATGAGGATCTCTTTGAAGTTCTAGACAAAAACTTTCAACATTCTGTCACCCTTGGCAACAACAATAAAATGGAGGTAAAAGGAAAAGGGTTTGTCAGGACTAAATTTGGGGACATTGGCTTTACCCTAACAGAGGTGTATTATGTACCAGACATTAAAAACAACCTCTTAAGTCTGGGACAGTTACAAGAGAAGGGACTTACAATTGTCATCAGCAAAGGGGCATGCAAGGTCTATCATCCTGATAAAGGTCTCATTATGAAAACAATCATGAGTCACAACAGAATGTTTATTCTGTCCACAGAAATCAAGCCTCCAGCAACATGTCTTCAAACCAATTCTCAGGATGTCACTCAACTCTGGCACAGAAGGTTTGGGCACTTAAGTTACTCTGGCCTTGACACACTACAGAAAGAAGACATGGTAAGAGGCTTGCCGACACTCACCACAACAAGTAGAATTTGTGAAGAATGTATGAAAGGGAAGCAACATAGAAATCCAATTCCTAAAGAAAGCACTTGGAGAGCTACAGAAAGATCGGAACTAGTACACTCAGACATTTGTGGACCAATAACACCACAATCCATTGGAGGAAAGAGGTATATCTTGTGTTTTATTGATGATTTTTCTAGAAAAGCATGGAGTTTTCTGCTATGTGAGAAATCTGAAGCCTTTGATTACTTTAAGAAACTTAAAGTAAACGTAGAGAAGGAATCAAGTTGCCTATTAAAATGTTTAAGGACTGATAGAGGGGGGGAGTTCACTTCTAGTGAATTCAATGACTACTGCTCTCAATCAGGGATTAAAAGGCAATTGACTACTGCTTTCACTCCACAACACAATGGTGTTGCAGAAAGAAAGAATAAGACTATAATGAACATGGTGCGTTCAATACTTGCTGACAAGAATATACCTAAGGAATTTTGGGCAGAAGCAGCACAGTGGGCATACTATGTGCTCAACAGGTCTCCAACAGCTGTTGTTAAAGGCAAAACTCCTCAAGAAGCTTGGAGTGGTTTCAAACCCTCAGTCCAACATTTCAGAATCTTTGGATGCCTAGCCCACACTCATGTTCCAGATCCCAAATGCACCAAATTAGTGATAAAAGTACAGTTAATGTTCTAATTGGTGTAAGTGCAGAATCCAAAGGGTACAGGCTCTACAATCCTAGGACTAAAAAGGTGGTCATCAGCAGAGACATAATCTTTGAAGAAGATGCAAGGTGGAATTGGGACAACTCCTCTAAGGAACAGACTCAAGACATATTAGCTTCGGAAAATGAATATAGTGAAAATGAAAATCACAATGAGGATAATCAGAATGAAGTGCCTATCATTAATACAGAAAATCATGATGTAGCAGAAGAGAATCTACATCCTGAAGTAAGGGAAGGTAATCAAAGACCACAAAGACAAAGAAAAGCACCAGTATGGCTCAAAGACTATGCTACTGCTGCTAATGAGTTTTCATCTGAAGGGGAGGTAAATATGGCTAATCAGGCTTCATCTGAAGGAGAGGTAAACATGGCCATGGCTCAAATTTCAGATGAACTCACTATTTCAGATGAATCAGATAAACAAGACTTGGATCATATGTTTTTAGCAGCCACCTTTTCAGATGATCCCTCTACCTTTGAAGAGGCTGTAAACAATCCAACCTGGAGAACTACTATGAAACAAGAAATTGAGTTTATCCAAAAGAATCAGACTTGGAGCCTATGCACATTACCTGAAGGTGCAAAACAGATTGGAGTTAAGTGAGTATTTAAAACTAAACTTAATGAGTTGGGAAAGATAGATAAATTGAAGGCCAGACTAGTGGCTAAGGGATACTCACAAAAACATGGAGTGGACTATACAGAGGTTTGTGCTCCTCTGGCCAGGATGGATACAGTTAGGATGATTGTGGCATTAGCCGCAAGAAACAATTGGAAAATATTTCAGCTTGATGTTAAATCTGCTTTTCTACATGGTGAAATCAAGGAGGATGTATATGTCTCACAACCTCAAGGCTTTAAGGTTCAAGGGAAGGAACACATGGTATGTAAGCTTCACAAGGCACTTTATGGGTTGAAACAGGCCCCCAGGGCTTGGTTCAGCAAAATAGAAGCTCACTTTGTTGAAGAAGGCTACAAGAGATGTGACAGTGAAGAAACGTTGTTCACTAAACAAAGTGAAGGAGGGAAAATCTTGGTTATCAGCATTTATGTTGATGACCTTATATACACAGGCAATGACATAAAGATGATGGAAGATTTCAAAAGGAGGATGGAGGAGAAGTTTGACATGAAAAACTTGGGATTGATGAGATATTTTCTTGGCATAGAGGTAAATCAACATTCTGAAGGAATATCAATATGCCAAAGAAAATACACCTTGGATGTGTTAAAACGTTTTGGAATGCAGGATAGCAAACCAGTAAAGACCCCCATTGTGCCAGGAACTAAAGTTGATAGAGATGAGGAAGGAGATATTTTCTTGGCATAGAGGTAAATCAACATTCTGAAGGAATATCAATATGCCAAAGAAAATACACCTTGGATGTGTTAAAACGCTTTGGAATGCAGGATAGCAAACCAGTAAAGACCCTCATTGTGCCAGGAACTAAAGTTGATAGAGATGAGGAAGGAGATGTGATAAATGAAACCACATTCAAACAAATTGTGGGAAGCCTTATGTACCTCACTGCCACAAGACCTCATATTATGTTTACTGTATGTCTTGTGAGCAGATACATGTCTCGGCCAACTAACCTACACTTGCAAATTGCTAAAAGGATCTTGAGATACCTTTGTGGAACAACAGAACTGGGCCTAAACTACATGAGGAACAAAAAGCCAGATCTGGATGTGTTCTCTGACAGTGATTATGCAGGTGATACTAATGATAGAAAAAGCACAAGTGGGTATACTTTCCTCTTGAGTGGTGCTGCAGTTGCATGATGTTCAAAGAAACAGCTCATAGTCACCTTGTCCACCACAGAGGCAGAGTTTGTTGCTGCTGCAATGACAGCATGTCAAGTAATCTGGATGAAAAGAATCTTGCAAGAGATGGGGCAGGAAGTGGCAGGTAATGTATCCATCAAGTGTGATAATAGCTCAACCTTAAAACTCTCCAAAAATCCAGTTATGGATGGAAGGAGCAAACATATTGATGTGCGTTACCATTTCTTGAGAAATCTGGCCAAAGAAGGAGTGATAGAGCTTGCCTACTGCAGAAGTGAAGATCAGGTAGCTGATGTTATGACAAAGCCTTTGAAGATAGAAGCTTTCTTCAAATTCAGGTCTTTAATGGGGGTGAGGGCAGTAAAGGCAGTAAGCAATCTGTAAACTACAGAATAGCTTAAGGGAAGGAATGTTAGAGAAGGTTAGCTGCCAAGTAGGATTAGGTGCAGAACAAACTTAACGTGTTGTGCAAGTTATGTCTTCCAAGAACTTTAGGATTCCTGTTTCGTTTTAGATTTACATTCCTAGTACTCTTAGGTTAAGTGTTAGTCGTTTCCCATTAGGTGTGTAATTACTTGTGCTATTTAAAGGCACACTTCAATACAACCAGTAGAGCATTACAGAGAGAAACATCTTGTTCTAGCCTAGATCAAGAACTGCTTTCAACAAAGACAGACTGTGATCCATTAATTGGCAGCAAAATAAATCCTTTCCACCTTAATATGCATTCTAATGATAATACATTTATGTGACTTCTGAAAGACAGGCATTGCAAATAAGTGTAAGGTGATGAGTGACCCATTACAGCCATTACATTGTCTATCACAAGCTTTTTACGTTAGTGAAGATGCCTTCAGGAGGAATTTCTGGGAAGGAAAAACAAGTACCTATCCGGATTTTGCAACATGCAAGCAGGAGAAACAAAATATAACTGTGACTAGTTTAACAGGAAAAATAATAAACCACATCTTACAAGATCCTCAAAAGTATTGCTGAGATTTTATCCTGGGGATGCTGGATGTTAGAGTCAATATAACGATTATGCTAAAATAGGAATCTCATTATTATCATGTAAGGGAGAAAACAGGAACATGATATCATACAATAACAAAAGGAGGCATAACTTTTCAACTCTAAGATTTAAAGAAGCGAACATCTAAAGATTTTTATTGTAGGCTATTGAATGGACTGCTTCCCAAATGTAGCTAGACATAACATTCATTGTACTCATGGTCACGGAAAATACCTTTTCACCTGAAGGCCACAAATATGGATTGAAACGAACTGCACGATAACCATCCTAGCACAAATGAGAAGTTCTTAGAATGACTTACCACGTCCATTAAATTGGATTCTTTCATCACCTTAAATAATTCAAGAAACCTTCAAAACAAGATCTTCAAGGAGCTTGAGCCCACTACCATCTTCTGCAGGATTTGCAAGGCAGCAGCCACAAAATTTGGTAGGATACTTCTTCAAGACACTGTAAAATTACAATTTTGGTATACAAAGCACAATGCCTAGTGGAATAACAGAACAAATCAAGAAAAATAAACCCAAAGTTATGGGGAATAAAAATCAAATGAGTGGTATATGATAAAAATATGCCAAGTTTAAGCAACAGCTGAATTCAGACTTCCAGTTGATATGCACCATAAATACACAAGTTATACCATCACAAGTATGAAGTTTAAGCATGATGGCGGAGTTTACCTCCTCCCTTCCATTTACACAAATCCTTTGAAATTTACCCTTCATTTTTAAGTTGCTCATTGATGTGAAGTTGTTCTCTAGTTGGAGAACAAGCATGCAAATTAGAATTGGAGTTCAAGTTTCTGAGTTGATTGAAGTTGTTTCTAAAGTGTGCATTGTTAAGATCTTCAAGTGTGCTTGGAAGTAGGAGGTTAGTGATCAATAGCTCTAAATGCAGCTCTGGAATCAACACCGACCGTTATGAAGCACAGGAAAGGAATTGAAACCAGAGTAGCTTTAAAAGTGATTAACTCGAGATTACTAAATGGCAATTGAAAATCAGCACTGAAGAATAAAACACAAACCTTGTAACAAGAGAATGATCAAATTTGTGATTAATTGGCTGGACAATAAGTGCACCATCAACACCGGCTTCTTCCATGCACTGCACAAGTGTAAGAGATACAGAAGCATTTGATTTTGATTCCTCCAAAAACTAATATGGCTTGTTATGAAACCCAACTGCATAGGCTCTGAAAGAATCGGACCACAATTTTCACAATTAATGCTGAATTAGCCAAAGATGAAAATACCTGGAGCAAGAAATCTACATCTCCACGTAAGGTGGGTTCTTGCCCAGGAACATAAGGATACTTGCTAGCAGCCTGTGTTCAACGTGGAATACACTTGGGTTGATGATAAAAACAAAAAAGTTGCTAGCTTTCGATTCAGACAAACCTGTTGAGGAGACGCCCAAATGTGGAGATGGGAATCAAAAACTTTGGTTTCTGTTCCTGCCGCCGCCATGTTCATTGCAGAGAGCGTTAATGGCAAACGCGTCGAAATGGGTGGGTAGTGATGGTATGAAGGATTTAGAAGCCGGGGTGAAACCGGAGGATTTAGAAGCCGGGGTGGCTTCAGTGACCATAGACCAAGAGACGATGATGCCATCCTGAATGAATCTCCGGCTGTGGGTGATAACGTAATTTCGCCGTAACGTTTGGTTTAGACGGAAGACATGGAAATTGAGGACCTGTTTCGTTATTTCACCTCAACAGTTATATACTCCATCAATAACGTCTGTTCCATCTCCTATGCTATGAATGTAGCGACAGAGGTTGCATTTCATGGCACTTGAGCTTGAAAACACTCCTGTGGGCTTAATAAGTTGAAACAAACTTGGAAAAACAGTTTAAAACAAAGTTGGGGTTGTTTGTACTGGGGTGTGAAGAAGAGCTTCATCACTATTAGAAAATCTATCAAAATTAACGAATTGAATCAACGGACAATTTAACCTGTTGGTACATACCAACGGTTAATCCGTTAATAAATTCTCTGGTCACAACATATCAACAAGTTGTCCGTTAGTATCACCGGAATATATAGGCTACCAACGGACAACCCGTTGGTACCGTATTTTTTCATTTAAGAAATTATAAAATGAAAAAAA
>JBBYHH010168104.1:0-13902 GCA_038382905.1 Daphne laureola | reverse complement strand
GAACTGAGGCCTGACACACAAGGCTTATACAGGATTCCTAGCACACATAAGTTAAACAAAGACTGCCTAACAAACAAGACTTTACGCGATGAATGCCTAACTAACAGGACTTAACAAGGTGCCTGACTAACAGGAATTTCTTAGATGCCTGACCAACACGACTTTGTACAATAGTTGTCTGACACGCAAGATTTTATGCCAAGATTGTTTGACAAACAGAACTTAGAAAGAATGACAACAACGTTGTGATCAATGCATTAATAGAGCAATCTATCAACCTTCCTTTTCCTTGGGAAGTATTACATAATCAGTGATGTAGAACTGGTCTACCACCACAAAATAATGATGTTGATCAATATAAGCTCGAGAGATAGCCTCTTATACAGAATAAGAAAGTAAATAGTATAGTAGGCTTCTATGGTGATGATGAACTCTCTTCTGATATATTCAAAGCCTCTATAGGATGATCTTCAAGATGATTGCAACTTTGTGAGTAGTAGCTCGAGAGTTTCTTTCTATGTGAGTGATGAAGATGAAGAGTATTCTCAGAATGTACAATGACAAGTAGTATTGTTGTAGTGTGTCTCTTGTCTTCATCTTTTATTAGGAGTTTATAGGCTCCAATTGCTTTAAAAATGGGTAAGAGTGTCTGACATCAATTCATAGTCGTTAGGTATGAATAGTTTCTATTTTGGAGCTTTCTGACCATTATCAATTAATTTCTAGCCATTACAGATATTCACATATTTTATGTTTCACCCCATCAACGCGTTGATGAAGACTGGCTTCAATAACTAGATGGTTTTTCTTCCTTCATCTTGGCTTCTCTTGTTAGCTTCGAACTTATATGCTTTCATTCATTGTTGATGTTCATTAGTGGAGTGATTTACTTCTTGTATGAATGCCTTGAAGCTTGTGATTTCATGAAGCTTGAATTCTGAGAAATTCTGATATCAACGCGTTGATGCCTACTCCATCAATCATTCCTTGATTTCTTTCCATAAATAGTCAGATTGCAATTTGTCAATCCAATCTCTTCTTGATTCTGATGGAGAAATCGATCATTGCTTCCAAGGATGCTATTCCAGCATTAGTCCTTCAATTTTCCTACAAATGTTGCTAAGAAACTTGTCCACCTTAATCATAAAATTGGATATAAATCCTTATAAACTGAAATATGCAAAGTGTTCTTCATAACATATGAATTCTTTTACTTTTGCATACTTTCCATTTTAATCCCAATGTTTTTGGTCTAATCACACAAGAATTACTAATCTCAGTGAGTGCACCTAAGTTTATCAAAAAATTTCAAATAAGTCCTTAAGGTTTTGGAATCATCAAAACAAAATGGTTTGAAGATAACAAAGTCAACAAACGGAATATTGACATTGAAAAGTGTCTCGAAGTCACTCTTCTCTTCATTTTTTGTGTTCATCTAGATCTGATGCTACCCACTCTATGCATCCAGAAAACTCAGTCGGGCATGTCTATCCGTTGAGTCTACTAGTCGATCCACATCTGGTGTAGGGTACGAGTCCTTTAGCCATACATCGTTCACATTGGTAAAATTGATGCATATTCGAAGCTTGTTGTTGTCTTCTCAGGATTATGACACTGGGTTACTCAGCCATTTAGGATACAAGACTTCTTGTATGACTCCTGCTTCAATTCAAGGAGTTTCAATACTTATTCTTTGATGAAGCCATTTTTGTGTGGTGTATTCTTTCTTTTCTTCTACTTTATCGGTCATGTGTTCGGGTTGAAACTTAGGCTATGTTGTATTATGCTAGGGTCGATCCAGGGCATGTTACTTGGAGAGTAGAAGACAAGTCATTATTCAATTGAAGGAGGTTTACAAGTTGCTTCTTTCCATCTTTAGGAAAATTCTTAGCTATCCTGGTTTTCATGCCCTCCTCTAAAACCATCTCATTTGTTTCCAAGAATTCAGTGTCTTCTTTCTTCTATCCTCTTACCTCCGGTCCCTTATGCGCCAAGGTCATGATGTCTTGGGCTTGTCTCTGGCTGACACATATCGAAGCGTCCCCTTCTTCTATCTCGAAGGTGACAGTGAGATACATTGCATCACTCCCCATATGGAGGATTCCATGAGTTTCTCCCTTGATGATAGCGTTATAGGCTGATGGGATGTTGACGACCAGCCATTTCACCATTAAGGTCACGGACGTTTCCTAGCCCTCAGGGCTGATGCCCCGAAACATTGTCAGTAACTTGATATACCTTAGTACCGATAATTCATCATAATCGACTCCATAAATAGTTGTCTTGACCAGGACTAACTTTCTCAGGGGCAGCTTTAGTCCTCTGAAGGCTTCAGTGAACATAGAATCCGCCTTCGATCCATCATCACATAAGACTCTTTTGACATCTATGGTCTCGATCCTTACTGTGATAATGAGGAGGTCGTAGTGCAGGAATTTAACCTCGGTGCCATCGGCTCTCCTAATATTACAGGAAGGACCTCCGTAGTTTAAGAAGGTATCTCCCTAGCCTTCTTTTTTCTTGCATTGACTCAGGAGTATTGGTGATTGTTGTCTTTCTTGCCTCATGTTTTGATGATTCCAAAACCTTGAGGATGTATTTCCAAAGTTGTTGAAGTTAATCTTCATCAACGCATTGATGGAAGATGACAGAACTTGTTGTGACCCCAAATCTTGCAGTCGGATAGATGGATTTGGAATCACAACTCCCAAGATCTTTATTACAGATTTAAGGTTTTAAGTAAGTGTGTTGGAAGAAAAGGAAATAAAAATAAAGGAAAACTTAGTACAAAACCATTTACAAGCCTAGTAGAGTCTAAGTCTTCGAGTCTCTCCGTAGTTCCTCTCTTCAGTCCCCAAGACTTCCTTCTCGTATCTCCCTTCTAGACTTGAGATGTCACCAGGTTCCATTCAAGTTATATTAAGGGGAATGAGTAAAAAGTATAATAATTTATAAGCTAACTAAGTAGCTTATGAAAGAAGAAAAGAAGCAGAAGAAAAGGGTTCGTGCTACTTACAGGAGTAGCTAGCACTCGCGTGGGGAAAATGCAACTTCCTAACTGAGACTCAAGAGGGTCCTCAATAAGAAAGGGCCGAATGGGTCTTTTCGTAAGAAGGAATCCAAGTGAGTACTCTGGTAAGAACGAGAACGTTCCCCACTATGACTTTGTCTTCTGTCTTGCTCCAACTCTAGCTCTCGGGTTGGTTTCATAGCTCTGCTGCATATCTTACGCTCTGCACACTTGTTAAACATATTAGTAATAAAATCAGGTTAGGTCATAGGGGCTGGTTTCTATGTGTTTTATCCTGCGCTTCTTTTATTTTTTTAGCACATAGGGGTTGGGAACATGTCAGGGGTTCAAACATGGATAGCGACAGAATACATGAAAGTTGTTACTCATGTGAAAACAAACAAGGAAAACAAACTAACATGATACTACTTTAACCATCGACAACATATGAGGGATGAACATGATGTGCGTATAAAACATGGAAGTATGGCGTCTATAGCATGGCATGTGATGTGTGGTTGTTTGGGTTCCAATCATAATCTCCTGGTCTAGGGGATATGTTGGTCCGGTGAATGGCATCAGGTGAAATGTTCATACTATGCAGCCACTTAGCTATAAACCATTCCCCCAAACATGCCTGCACCAAACAGTAACCACATACATACAAGCCATACGAAACACACCAATGATTCAACATAACAGCATTTGAAGACTGATTAGGAAAACAACATGCTATTTTGCAAGTGATGTATAAGATGTAGAAACTATGCATGAGCATGGTAAGAAAGCATGGACATGGTATTAGTGCACATGACATGGGTTTCTCTGCAAGGAGGCATAAAGCCACCTCAAAACATCAAGGAGGACCTGCAGGCAAACAAGAAGCAATAGAGAGATTTGGCTTAGTTGTTCATAACCTCAGCCGCCAGAAGGGTCTTCCTGCCAATACTAATATTATCTCTTCATTACTACAAGACAATATTTCCTTCCTAATAAGGCATTAATACCTCATCATGCATTTCAATATTTAACTTAATACTAACCAACAGTTTTAATCTTTCACTTTCCAAATTTTATTCCAGTCTTTTCTAACTCTTACATCAGTTTTAATTACTATGAGTTCTTTAGTTCTTCAAGTAGCCATCTTCTAACCATCACTAATAGTTTACTCACCTCTTGAGTTTCCAGTAATAAATCCAATCACGTCTTCAAGTTTCCCTAACCGAAGTCATCGCAGTTATTCTGTAACCACCATCCTGAGTTTCAATACTCATCCTTCTTCACAGTTCTTCTACATTAATGCTTACACATCAATATTTAGTGACAACTTATGGTAAGGTGTCCAGAGTCCCAATCAACCATACAGTTTCTATTAACCTACGCTTACAGTAGTGACAACTAGTCACTTAACCACTACGCTTCTGGTAATCTATTCTAAACTTATTCCTCTCTTTCCTTTTTTTTTTAAACTATATTCTCACTCTAAAATTCCTATATTAAATGTTCTTAAACTTGCTGCACAAAAATGAATCACTCCCTGAGCGCCCATACACCCAGTTAATGACGCCCATCTCCGCAGAGAGAATCGATGAGAGCATCCCGTTCCACCCCATAAAAGTGTCCACTCACACTTAATATAGTGGTGACCACAGTGATACTACTATTCTTCCCTCAATTATTATCAGTCGTATCTCCCAGTTCTGATTATTCTCAGTTATCAAAATCCTCAACAAACATTATTCTCCCAGTCATTACAATGTTACTCACTATTCCCTATGATTCTCAATTGGTCTCAGTTACTAACAGACTATCACTCTTTATTCAACATTTACTTCAAGTTCAATCAATTTCTACCCCAGTTCTTCATTCATGATCCATATAAATATTACTAGGCGTACTTCACTCAGATCCACCATTGTCCAAGTGCTGACACACTCAAATGATGGCGTCCATCTCAGTGAAGAAACTTGATGGAAGTGGCTCACACCATCCCATCAAAGTGTCTACTAGCACCTCTTCTAGTTGATGATACAATGCATGAATAAGAAATTAAAGAAAGAAATATTATGCAAGCATATGACAAGAAGAAATAATGAATTTAATTACCTGTGGTGTCTCCAAACACCAACCAAAGATTCAATTATCTAACTATATATGTTCTCTATTTCCAAAGCTTTCAATACTATCTTTACAACAATCTCAGTTATCAGTTGTATCAATCTCACAAAGCAGATTTAAAACAATAAACTACAATACACAATCTTTACACAGATTTATTCCAATCTCTGATTGAGTTCAGCTTCATCCAACCAGTTCATGTCCAGAGTATGACCCAGTTTCAATAGTTGGTGACTTTATTTAGTGGTCATAGGCCTTGAGTCTAGGGAATAAATCTCCTTTTGGGAAAATTCATTCCTAGCTCTAGTCACCTCTAGGGGTCATCAGAACACAACCACAAGCAGATAATAAAAGAAAACCTCATGTCTAGGAATCACAATACAAATGCATATGCAACCTAGTTTACATGAAACCCATTTCCTAAGTGTTTATCTGCAACCTAAATGCATATGCATCTACCTCAGTAGAGAGCACACAATATAAGAAAGCAAACAATCAATCACTCCACTCAACCCAGCAATCAGCTCAGAAATCTTAAACAGAAATTATTCATAGCAAGTAATCACAACTCAGAAATCATACCTTAGTAGCTTTTCACTTACCACTCATGCATTATAAATATACTTGATCTTCACTAGCTTATTTAGCTCTTCTACATTTGTTCTTCCTGAAACTTACCTGGCACAACAGATTAGTCATGTAGTTTACAAGATAGCAGAAGGTGACAATCAGGAAATCTTCATAAGAAACTGGTGCTAAAGAAATGCTTGTTGTCTGTAACCAGAACACTTACCTATTTTCCTTAGATAACCTCTTTAGACACTATTAAACTTAACAAGTAACCTTGAAAATTACTTGTAATAACTTTGAAAGCTCACACACTTTGAACCTAAGGCTCTGATACCAACTGTTGGAACACGTCATCCCAATTGCTTGGTAAAGGAGAGGATGAACTCTAGTGAATGACATATCCCAACTCCTAGGATCTTTCATAAAACCATTTTAAAGGTTTTAAAAGAATAGTTCATGAAACAACTATGAGCATCCAAACACATTCTGAGGTTTAGAGTGTGTTTGCTTTCAAAGTAAGAAATAAATAAATAAATAAATAAGGAAATACAAGTAAATAGTATCGAGATCCTCCAAGTCTTGCATCTGTTGTAGTCTTTCAGTTGCAGGTGTCCATCCCGATCTTCTCTCCAGTTCATTATCATAGCCAGGTTCCTTGAAAGTTTTATATGATAGATATGAGAATATATTTAAACAAGTAATAATATAAATTATAATTAACTTGCAAAGTGAGTAATGAAATAGAGAAGGGTTTGAGGGACTTATAGGGGGTGGCACCTCCGCCAGGAAGAAGGGTTGATCCTGACTCGGCAAGCTAGCCTAGCCTTTGTTTCTTAGTTCCACCTTTTGGAGATGCTTCTTGTTGTAACTACAGCTCCTGGTGTAGTTTCAGTTCAGTGTTTAGTCCTTTAGTGTTTACATCCTCGAGCTCTCAGTCATTAGGTTCTCAGTAGTGTTGTTGCCATGTGAAACGTGGTGATGGTTCAATTATTATGTTGTACTTGTAAGTTAGGAGTAGGGTAGCATCCTCTTCTAGTCTCCATATTCTAGAGTCACTCGTGACGTGCTCATTACCCAGATTAATCTCAGTTGTTGAGTGTGCAACTTCAGCATGTTTCTCAATGGTTTTTCCTAGGGGGCATATTACCAAGTATTCTTTTATTATTGATATCAGTATTGTCATTTAATCTTTGCGGTTGTATTACTTAGTCTTAATCCATTTAAGAGTTCATCATTAATATTAAGGTAAGTAAGCAGTATTTACTGTAATCCTTTCTCAGTCAATTATCCAACGTACTTGTATTAGTATTAAAAGTCTACTCTTTGTACTTTATACAGTAACCATACATCAGTCACATTTACAAGTTGATAACAACCTTCTCCTAGCTATGTACTAGCATGGATCATAAGGTTTGATAATTGGCAGAAGTGATACTGCCTAACTTGAAGAAATACAACTATAGAGATAGAGATTTCTTCAAGTAATGGAGGGTGATGAAGAATGGACCAAGGACCTCAACTCAATAGCGTGAGAGGAAACCCTAGGTATGATTCTCAAAACTCAAAGGAGAGCCTCAAGGGCTGAAATGGAGGAAGAAGAAGTGAGAACCCTAAAACACTTATTTTTCTTGAAGAAATGTTTCATAAAATGAGATCTAGGTTACAAATGAAGTAGAGGAAGGTATTTATAGGCAATAGGTCCACCCCCTCCTCTTGGTATAAACCCTAATATGCAAGATAATATGCTTGTAGTGATCCCTCCCTTGAAAGGGACCTAAACTAGATTAAGCTAAGCTAATTAAGTTTTACACCAAAAATAGTATTAAGTAGAAGTCTTTACCTAAGTGATAGAAAGTGAAGGCAACTCTTAGCCAAGAGAGGAAGGATTCGTTTGGGAGTGTTGAAGGAGGGGGAACAAGCCATTAAATGGGTGTAGGGGACCATTTGGGACCATTTGGGCTTGTCTTGTAAGATGCTGACAGGATGATGTCATGTGGTCTAGGATGGTCTCTTTACATTGTTGATGCCTCCCAAGCCTATTCCAAACTCTCCAAGGACAAAAGTGAACATTTTGAAACTCCTCTTAGATGCCCCTTCAAGTAGAGTACCACTTTTCTATGCTTTTGGTGACTTGTTGGAAAATTCATTCTTTTGGTGGCCCTTTAGTGGCCGGGATCATGCTACCTTCTTCTCCAAGTATTGTGCAGATGTTGATGGTGCCAAGTGAGGTCTTCTTGCATCCTTCTTCAAGCTTGATTCCCATGATCTCCATCTTGAGGTCCAAGACTTGTGAATCTTCCACTTGAGCTTCATTCTCGGCCATAGTCTTCATGAATGCATTAAGACACTCATTTGATCTTCTAGCATTAGCTCTTGTCATAGGTCATCCTAGACCTTAAAGTTGACCATTTACTTGCTTGGGAAGTTCCTTGACTTGCATTGGGGTCATGTCCTCATCAGCTTCCAAACATATCTGGATGGAAACTCAACATATGTTAATATTTGAGTGTCTTCATTAGTCTGATTTATATCCATCCATGCAATAAACTTTGTAATACTATCTCTATGGCTCTGAACAACATCCTCTAAATCCCTCCCAACATCATAAACGACAGTTTGTTCATTCAGCAAATGAAATGTTAGTCTGTCCACTAGAGGATCATGTTTGTGAATAAAAAATTCAAATATCCTCCAACATGCCTTATATGCTGATATGTATCGACAATCCATGTACTTCTTAATCTCATCTACATGTTGAGACCTTGCCTGTCGACCTATATGACCTGTATCTGATCATTCTATCACCGCAGTAGATTTGTCAAATCCTTTATGCATATATTTGCAAAGATATTTTACGCACATGTCTATGTTCATCTTCTCAACACACACATGACAATCATGTTTAACGACCAGATCAACATTGTGTGGTACAACCTATGACTTATCAAGCTCAACCTCATTCTTTATGACTGTATGGGATGTGGGTCTGCAGCGGTATGTTAGATAACCGTCATCACTGAGCGATGTCTCCACCTGAAGTTTCTGTGGGTAATATTTGGAACACTTTCCATTTGACATACAAGGACAATGCAAATTTTCATATCCACATTGGCCATGCATCATATGTTTTGCAACTGCCTCATACGCGATAGGGTCTTTATCTATCTCTGTCTGGTAACTCAGCTGACACATGTTGGTCGATGGAAGATGCATCCCTTAGTTTGTATGTAGGGTCAAGGAAAAGTGTTATATGTGCGTGTGGCAAACCTTGCTTTATCACTGCATTGTATTTGTACAAACATTTGAGTCACCAATTAAGAATGACATAAGCAGATCAACATGCAAATGTATAGTAAGATACACATTATTGATCACATACCTCTAATACATTTACCAAATAACTGCTTCTTCATCACATCTTGAATTAATGAGTGGAGTTTTATTTCAAACACACGAGCAATAACATCTGGCCTATCATCAGGTGGTTGACCGAGTATAAACTTCATAAATCTCAGGATCTCGTTCCAAGTAGGGTTACATGTCATCATGTTGAATAGGTCTGGGTGGCCCAACCAATGACAGATCACCATGAATCTTAATAAGCCTTATTCATGTACCGAGGTCCACCGGTAAACGATGATGGAAAAATACACCGTCAACCAATATATGATGCATCAGTATCACCACGCGATAAAGCATCCTCAAGTTCGTACATAATATCACACTTGAACTTTTCTTGATTCATCCTCAGATACATGAATCGTTCCTCTAATATACAAGAGTAGGCATAAACCACATATTGCTGAAATAAACGACCGCCTCTCTGAATAGTAGAGTATACTTCATGTTGATGCTATAATTGGAATGCATAGTATTCACGCATTGTAACCCTTTTCCGGACTGAAGTATGCGCTCCTTCTCTGTGTGGAATGTTCACCCTAAAACCATCTGATCCGTATGGAAATAGAAGCAAAAAATGCAATGACATGAGGGACGGATGCAAACATCTATACACCGGGCACCATGGATCCTTGAGAAGATAACAATGTCCCTCCGACTGCCTTCGTCCTTATCAAGCCTAACCGTCAAAGCCGCAACCTCGATTGATGTTGGTAGATTGTAACGACGTTCATCACTGGATCTAGAAGAAAGTAACCATATTGTCACAGGAATGACATCTTGTTGATGAAGGTAGTCCCTTGCGGCTCAGAAACATCGTACAAATTCTTTGTGCTCATCCAACATACTAGTCAACTGTTGAACGATACGGACATCAATCTCATTATAAATACCATACCCAAAACATCATAAGCGATTATCAGTCTCATACTCAGTGTCATATATATATATATATATAACTGGGCAAACTGTGGATGTTGACCATCTATTGGTATTAGAGACCCAATACAATGATAGTTATGCCTCTTTATTCTGAAAACATACGGACCACCCCCGTCATTTATCTGGTTGTCAATTGTACCACCAGTTGGTGTGAATGAGAACCGATAATTAAATTCTCGGATGTTTCATCTGAAGTATTGTAGGAACTACTAGTTTGAGTACTGCAATAGTTCTTTCAACATATTGGGTGGATCGTGCTCCAATGGTAGTTGAACTTTTCCATTATGACAACATACAGAGAAAGTGGGGTTGCGTGTGCTCTGTGCTCGTGAACTCCTCTCCATTTTCCAAATGACAACTCCATAATGCTGGAATGGAAAAACACTGTCAGGTAGACCAAAATCTCCCTTTTCATGGACATTCCCTACAAATAAGATAACGTAATTAATTTGATGTAGCCGTAATGATATTATTACGACTATCTTGTCAAGTTTTGATGTAATTCATCTTACTCTGATATAAAGTCCTAACACCATTAGTGGTTACATCATCATCATCATCATCATCTGATTGATCAGAATCAGCTACATCTGCTAAATAAGCAAGACATACTGAGTGAATCTGTTGATGCACATAGGATTACAACAACAAACTTTATCACATACCTCCAAATGTGTCATCCAGAATCCCAAAAGTGGGATTCCATATGGGCTTTATGTCTTGAACGGTAACCCTCAAACGTTTCTTTTAGTGAAGTTGAGCATTTGACGACTCACCAATCTCAAAAGATCGGACGTTAGATGGACGATTTGACCCAATATATGCCAGACATGACCGTGGCTCGTTGGGGGTTTCTATGATATCTACGGGCATAATCTCGCAGTTTGATTTGCGATTCGTTATGTCCGTTAGAGCAGTCAGTCACATTTCGGTCTTTGGTGATTCAATATTGATCCCTTCTCTTGTAGCTCCATTCAGTTGGACATTCACGAAATCACTTTGATAATACTGACGGCCACAATCTTGATGTTCTTGGTTAATGTCAACAACACGACAATCTTGTGAGACCCTTACCGATGATCCACATCCTAACAGTTGACCTTACTATATTTTCATGAAAAGCTACACTGGCTATATTTTCATTTCCAGTCTCGAATTATGAGAATTTCGAGAATGACCACTTGGAGTTCGTTCAACAGCTCTACGATTTCATAGAAACTGAATACGTTGGGCTCTTAATTCACGTGGGTCCATACCTAAATCTAATTTGTATTGAAATATCTCAAAATGTGTATATATAAAAAAAATGAATAAAGTAACAATCAAAGTATCACAAGAAAAGTACTATAAATGAAAACATATGCCATAAATTGCCTCACTTATCTCAAAACATGCAATTCCATGAACATAAAAATTCAGCATTAATGATTTTATTGTCTATTTGATAATGAGTTAATATCTATACTAAGCAATCAAAAGGAAAAATCAAATGTATATATTTAATATTAAAGTACCATTTTTAGTAGTTTGGGAACTTAAAAGCAACAGTAAAACAATAAGGGGTCAGTTTTAACGACTAAAGAAAGGAACTGTAGGGATATCATGTAATTAATAGAAGTGTCAATAAATATTTGCATGTGAAATACCCAAAAAGTATTAAGGAGACACGAATAGGTGGGGGTAGTTTCGGCATTTCATTGTTAATTACATAAGTAGTCCTAAAATACTAACAAAAGCATATAGTTTCCTTCTTTTAAAGCAGTATCGTCCTCCCTTAACCCTAGATCTGCCTCCTCCCTCTGACCCCTCAATCTTTCACCGTTTCCTTCGGTGTGTAACTTCCTTGAAGGGCACATGGGTTACTGACCCGCCGGTTAGAATTTATCATTTTCTTTTTTTTTTTTTCCAATTTACGTCTCTCAGTCGCCGAAATCTGGATTCTCTCCGTCATTTTAATAGTTTATGGGTTGTATGTGTTTTTTTATTTATTGTTTTTTGTTGGAAGACGTTTTTGTTTAGCGACTATTCTCTTTATTTTTGGGACGAATCGCTGTCGTTCCCATTATCTTGATCGAGGTCAAGATTAACAAATATCACCAGTTGTGTCAAAGTAAATGGTTTATCTACTATTTCTGATGAAATTGTCATTAGTATGCGTCGGATCTGATATTTTTCAATAACTTATCAATCGGATGTCTACCCATGTGCTCTATGTTCGCACCATTTGATTTTAGAAATGCATGTAGGATAAACATTTTAAATAATTTTTTGTCGACCAGAAAATTAGTGTATTTGATAAATGTATTATGAGTTATGTGATTTGCTTTATATTATACCATTTTACATCTGGAGAACATGTTTTAAAAAACATATATATATATATATATATACTTTTTATTTTTATACACGATCACCCTCAGGAGGTCAAGTGAACCGAGATCTGATGTGAAAATACAAAAACAGTGTGTATTTCTTTTCCATGTTTTATTTATATTTTTTTCATTTTAATATATAAACGTCATTTATCGTGTATTATAATTTCAATATTTTTACATGTATTGTAGGAATTAAAATGAGGGAAGAAGACATGGTTATTTAAAGCTGCCAAGTATATTTTAGTTTACGTACAACTATATTCTAAATTGTACATTTTAATTTATGTACATTTTGAGGTATTTCAATTCTGGTAGGCTCATTGCTTGTTAAATTAGACAACTAAAGTATGATAAATTTCATTTTTAAACAATAATATGTAGGAGCTAATTGGGCCTAAATAAGAGTTACTATAACAGGCCCAATAGAAGTTAAAAATTACTTTCAAAAAAGCCCATTACATTCAACATGTTGACAAACTGACGTTTAAGCCCAATGATGTTTTGATAAAATCGATGTTAGTTCATACTCAATCCGGCAAAGTTTTTTATCAAATTAATTTGCATGTAAGTGGTTAAAATTTTATGGAATGAAAAACAATCAACTTAATTCCATTAATGATTTACATTGGTAATGTTTGCGTTTCTGTCACCACCACCCTGTGCCCGGTGCTACGGAAGCTTTGGTAAGGACGCTTGGTGGGAATGGCGGCGGCGGTGCACGTTATCGCTAGACTATCTTAAGTTATGGTGATCCAAAAACTTGATCTTGTAAAAACTTTTTTTAAGTTATATATTCTAACGCGTTTGATAGGTTTTAAGGAGTTCCTAACCAACCTTAAACCTGCACTCGAAAACACGTTAGTGGTTTTACGATAAATCATGCATAAGCAGGATATAAGTTGAACTTCGCTCAACACAAGACATCGGTGAGGAGGCCCGTCCACTTCGTTGGGCGAGAACTCCCCGATAAAATACTAATACAGTCCGCAATAATGTCTAAACTAAATATGCATGTTTTACTACTACATAGTCGAGTCTAACCAAATGTTTTTGAGTACATACTGTGTCGGGTAGTCGGGATTAACAACTGACTATCACGCTCAAAGTACTTCCGCTGCTGCTAAACATAATAATGAAGTTCAACCGTTAGTAAATCATAATATGTGCTCAATCGTAATTTAAAAACCACTATAACAATCTCAATCGAGACTGCCCCACTAATCAAAACGTAAAGACTGTTCAACGAGTGCTCACGTACCTCTGGTAATCAATAAACAACTATGCCTTAGCGGATTTACTCCGCAGACCTTTTACCAGGGTCTCCTAAAAATATTGATATAGTGGGGGTGAGTTCTCGAGAGGTATCCAGTAAGAGGTTAGGTAACGAATTACGAATTAAAAAAAAAAAAAATTACCTGCATAAAAGATTAGTATGCGATGAACTAGCAGTTATATACAACCTAATATAACATGGTTAATGATGTGCAA
>JBBYHH010168103.1:0-22898 GCA_038382905.1 Daphne laureola | reverse complement strand
TTTACATCCGTGGAGTATCCATGGATACTTCAATATCAACATTTCATAAATTTCAACTACTAGTTTTAAGGATAATCGCACCTATTAATTAGAGATGTACTACCATCGTGCCTAAAATATTGGTGTGTTTCTTTTCAACATTTAATTTAAGATTTGATTTATTCAACATTTTAATATACAAGGTTAAATAATTTAAATGCAGAGTATAATTCAATATTTCTAATTTATAAAAAAAAAATCTGATTTTTTTTAATAAATTATTTCTAATGAAAAATTGAGTCTATCACGGAATTAAAAAAGAAACACTTAATTTTTTTAAGGAAGAAAAGAGTGCGATCTTAAGATTTAGAAACATTTAAATTTATTTATACTACAAACTAAAAATACTAAAGAGATAATATAAATAAACGTAACTAATTAAAGATTTGTTTTGGCACAATTAGTAAAGATAACGAGGCGCGGGTTGCGGATATCTGTGAATCTGTGGATGGTGGAGCTCCACGGTGTGGATGAGTTAAATCTATCTCCACCTCCACGAAACCTAGCGGGTTAAAAAATAATTCACTTCCAAGCCGTGAATTTTATTTGCAGATAAATTCATAATAAACGGTGCTGATCTCCGCAAATTGCAATTTACTCTAATCCAGGATCATCGCCACTAGCAAGCTTAATGATAACCTAGACTCTATTCTAATATCTACAGGACAATATAATATAGGCAAAGTTAGCTGCCCAGACAAAACTGGAACAACAATTACAAATGAGCATGTGGAACAAATTTACTCCAATGAAGCGTGTGATGCACGGTTACAAGCATAAGTGCCAATCTATTTCTATACATCTATGAATAGTAAATATCAGGAAATTTATTGTAGATGAATACGGGTGAGAGTCGGTAGGACTAGCCCACTGTGAATATAATATGATCAGTCAATCTTCGTACTTTACTTAAATATGCTTCATTGCGTTGCATTTAAACCTCAAAAAGCTATTTATGCTATATTAAGTCAATTTTACACTTACGAAAACAGATGAGGAAAACTTTGGAGTCACGTGTGCTAGGGTTTGGATAGTTTCTTCTAACCGCCACCACCGGTTGCTTCCCACCACCGCCATCGTCGTGCCTACCTCTTTTGGCGTCTCCGTCTGACCTACGAGCAAGGCGTGGGCTCGCTAGGCGCCGCCACAAATTGGTTTTTTGGCTCGTCACCAGTCCGTCGTTGTTGTCAGCCCAAAGTCTGGCGCTTCGCTCTGTGATTCACCGACTCGTCTATGTGGAGTCTTTTTATATGACCTCTATTTTATTTTTTATTTTTATACATACAAAAGGGATAAGGGGTTGAGGATACCAGAGACTCGAACTCGAGACATCTACAAATGTCCTCAGGACCAGCCTCTGTTTTTTAGTTCTATGAGAAGGTCAAGGTTTTTATCCACGTCGAGGGGCCAATTATTGCGGCCCGAAACTTCTGTTTGTTTCACGTGAGGCTGTCCTGAAGGCTAGGCTTTCTTTTGGATGTCTTCAGGCAGTGTTGTCAACCTGTAATGCTGGAGATCTGCTCGGGCAACAATTTATTACCGGTCTACAGTTTTCCAGAGGAGTTGATGTGTGGTGGGATTGGGCCTTTCAGAACCACAGGCTGCTCTTTCCGGTTCTGCTAGTGAATGGTGGTTGTGGCCATTGGAGTGTTGGTGTTGAACGGGTCCGCGGAGGAGGTCAGGTAATGCCTTGGAAAGGGATATTGGCAGTAATGGGAGAGGAGGGCTTCGATGTTTGGCAGAGGATAGAGGATCCTTTGGCACGACAGTGTCAGGTGTGAGTTCACCCTGCCTTACGCCCGACCCTGTCGCAATGAAGCTTCAGTTTTTGGACTGGCTGGATAGTGGGTTGCCCTGGTCAGTTCGTGGTTGGTTAGGAAACTGTAGGCGATCTTTGATGGCCTGCCAATTATCTTTATTGGGTGAGGGCCACCTTGTTTTGTTATACTTAATTTTTTTTTTTGTTATGGACCCTCCATTACCTCTCAATAGTTTTGTTGATTGTTGATATGGTAGGTCGTTGAGTTTTCTATGGTTTTTGTGATCTGTGCTCCTCTTATAGCACTCTATGGTGCGCCATTACTATCTTGCCCAGAAAGGACGTTCAGAGGTACAGAGTACGCGATTGAATATCGTTTTGTCCGTCATAGTGTTATTCATGATCATTGTCATGATTTTGTTTTGTCTTTTAAGACCAGTATGAGTAAGCCAGATTCCAGTGGCTATGGTTTGGCGACACTTCTTCGCTTGTGCGGTTGTTTCCCCGTTATTGGTCAGGTTGGCTTGTGCCTATTTTAGGTACTTGTGTCTTTGGCCTCTCATGATTTATTTTGTAATGATTCATCATTAATAAAGTAAGTCTTTCGTGTTAAAAAAATATCTTAATTTTGAGTTATATAATAATTTTAATCATTCAATGCACAAAATAAATGTCTAACTAACCCTTCAAAGTAAGCCACTTTGATGAGTAAAAATCTCTACATTAAATAGACATTTAATTGAGGGTAAAAGGCACATAAAAAGCCCTAAACTATCAGTTTTTTTCTTTTTTGGCCACTCAACTACTTATTGGGCCATTGAACATTTAATTGTGTACCTATTTGGCCACTTCTGCATACTTTTACATGGTAAAATTCACAAATTAACCATAACGTTTTTTGTTTTTACTAATTAGATCCTATATCTCTATTTCCTCAAACAATACCACCATCTTCATGAATCTCTCCAAATCTGCTCTTTCTATATTGTCTCACTTTAGACCTGAACTTGAACTAAAAATGGATAATAGATCCTAAGATTGAGAGCGAGAGATAATTGCTAATTTGCAAAAATAGGGAAAAAGACAGAGTATCACCACAAACACACAGTAGACATTTAATTGATAAAATCTTAATCACTTATGTGAGATTTAATTCCCAGAAACACACAATGGAGCGGAAATATCAATAATAAGAGGTTTCAAACCTTAACTTTTTCGCATGAAAAATCGTGAAATTCATCTCGTGAAATTCATCCGTGAGTTTATTCGTTTCTCACGTTCAGAAATTCGAACCTCTCCAAATTCACGTTGAAGTGAATTGCAATTTTTCACGGTGAAAATTTGAGCTCCCTCCCTGCTCTTCCCTGCTATTCCCCAAATCGAGCTCCACAGAGGAGCGGATGGAAGGACGAAGAAGAAGACTGGACGGGGTCTTCTCCATCGTCGCGCTCACGTACACCATCAACGATCGCCGCAGGGACACAACGGAGGTCTTCCTCCATCGCTCGGATCGTCAAGCTCCATGAAAGAGCAGAGGTGAAGATGAATCGAGAAGATTGAACCGAAACAGGAAATCCATGCCGTTTTGCAGCAGGATTAGAAGCTGAATTATATTTTGAATCAGACAAATTAAGCAACAAGTGGGTCTGAATCTCATCCTCACTAGACAAATTAAGCAACAAGGAGGGTTGAATCTCATCCTCACTCTCCTCCTCTTGTTCTCCGCCGCCGTCTCCTTCTCTCATCAGATCTAGGAAAAAGAAATGGAAAAAAAGAAGAAGAAGAAGAAGACTCTAGACACAAAAGACCAAGAAGAGAGAAGAGGGGGAGTGAGATGATGGCTGGTGATGGCTTGATTCCGGCGAGAGGAGGTGGCTAGCTGTAGAAGTTTTAGGGGAGTACAAAAGACTTGTTGCTCATATAAATCGAATGAGTTTTTTTAATTTTTTTTTTCATCATCAATTTTTACATTTTTTCATCAGCCTCTCAAATCTATCATCTTATTTTTCATCATAAACTCAAAAAAATAATTCATTTATTAACAACTCATAAATTCACTGATTTCTATTTCTTCTACTTTTTAAGTTTGAAACCCCCTAATAAAACAAGATACATGTTTTTTCGATTTCAAACAATTCAGTAACCGGATACTCATTAATATCATAAACATACGTGCTTTTTATAACATGAGCAGATGCAAATCAAGTAAAAGCTACATGATCTATAGATGCTCATGCTCGGTCTAAAAAAAAAACTTGTTGATAAGACCAATAAGCAGACGGTCACAAGGTCTGATGCTCAACTTAATAAGCAAGTGTAGTAATTAAACGAAGCCATCATGGCTTTATGAAAGAATCATGCATCACTGGCAGCATGTAACAAAATTCATGTTGCATGTCTAAATTTAATAACAAAGGCATATGCACGCACTTACTTTCTCTCAAACAGACAACAAGAAGGAATGTGAAGTCAATTGCTTATTTTACACCAAAGCTATACAACATCCACATAAATAAACGTGGCATCATCATTACAAGCAAAATCACAATTCATGCTTCAACCCTATGGACATCTTTGCGAATGACGGCAAATCAAATCGTTAAACGTTCTCCTTGGATTATTTCTATTTAATCCACCGTAAATTAAAATCTTTCTAACGATTTGCATAATTAAATACAATAATTTAGACCAATCTCAATCCATGCTTACTCTTCAATTCCTGAGAAGAACTCGAACCCTAAACGTGACTTTTACCTTCTCTTTCTTTTCTCTTACGTGTATTCTTCGATAGTGTAGAACATACTTTTTTCTGTTGTGGTGGTGGCTAGATTAATGTCAACATATACTATTTACAAGGGAGAAAGTAAGAAAACATAATCCTATTCTAATTCATAATCCCAATAAGCATCATATTGGACCCGATCCAATTAGAATTAGTAGTCCATTAATTACATAGATCACATTAATAAAATTGTTAAAAAATAGAATAAATTGCATAAGATGTACCTAAAGTATCTTATTCGTTGCAAATCTATACCTGAACAAAAGTTTGTTGTAAAAATGGTTCTAAAATATGAGCACGTTACAAATCTATATCTGCAATTTAACATCCGTTAAAACTTAACGGAATTTACGGGAAAAATATTCAAATCGATCCTTATGGTTTCTAAAATGTGTTGAACAACTCTCTAACTTTATAATTTTATTTTTGAGTCATTCTTTATCACATGTGTACTCTCAAAGACTAATACAAGTGTAGCCATTACCCCATCCAACACAGGTAATTTTGTCATTTTGAGGCTCTGATATGTGGTAACGCCTGTTTTCTGTGAGAGCCAAAATTTTACATCAACTCAAGATTCTTACAGATATCTATCTCCGGCAAATCATTCTACTACCGTGAAGGAGAAAAAACAAAGGAAAAAAACTGAATGTGACAAGAGTTGTAGTTCTAACTCATACCTGCACAGGCAACTGCTTCACTCACATTGCTATGGAATAAGCTCAATTTAGTTATGGCGACTGCCTCTCCGAAAAGTGATGCCCTTGTAGACTTCATGATGTGAACTTCTACAAAGTCACCGACTACAGGATTCCGTTCATCGTTTGAAGGATCGTCACGTTGAGGAAGTAGACAGTTAAGAAACACAACTCGATGTCCTCGATCACTCTTGCCCATAACCTCCTTATCAGGAGCTCTCTTGTTGGGTCCTTCAACCAAAACCAGCTGGATGGTTCCAACCTGAGAGTCGAAGCACTGACCTGTGCTCCCACGGAATGTCTCTATCATTTCTGTTAGTCTCCTTTGCTTCACATCATCTGGAACATCATCGAGGTAATTCCTGTGCGCGTGTGTTTTGTCTCTCATGCTGTATGCAAACATGTATGCCATATCATAGCAGACAGTTTTGATCAGGCTCAGTGAATCTGTATGTTGCTCTTCTGTCTCGCCACAGAAACCTGCAAAGCATAGATTTCTGAGGCTGCTCCTGAAGCTTAACTCTCTCAATTGATAATAGATGCAAACATATAATGAATAGTTCCACAAGATAATACAAGGCTGTTATAAGGCCATTTTAAGCATGAGCCTTCTCATTATAAAGCAAATTAAGCAAAAGAATTTTAGCAGAACTAAAAAACAGTAGTTGTGAGATTGAAGGAAAACACACCCGCATGCAACCAATTGCTACGGTGCTAGATCAGAGCTTTATAATCTGACACACAGAACACTAAAAATAATACGCGCAGAAAACAAGATAAGTAAAACTTTGGTGCCATCGTGTGATCAGATATATTTACACTCGACAACCTGCAGTCATCTATTATTAACCATATCTTACGATCACTGGAAAGATTTCGTTAACTTAAAAGCCCTTCCAAATGACTTCAAAATATGTGATTTCAGACTGAACCAGTGGAAGTAGTCATGCTGCCCGAAACCAAATTTAGGTACTACAGAACAATAAAGAAGGGGAAAACCCATGAAGTCTAACGGTAGTATTTGGAACAAAAAGGAGTACTAACTGATTCTACTTGCCAGTTGTGCAGTTTCAAACAGGAAGAAATTGCAAAATACAACCTTAACGGGCTCTTACCGCATATGAAGTCACTACTCAATCCAACATCTGGAACAATTCTCCGCACCTTCTGGACCAGATCTAAGTATGCTTCTCTGGTATATCCTCGACGCATTCTTTCAAGCACAGTGCTATTTCCCGATTGCGCGGGCAAATGGATAGAATTGCAGATGTTGTAGCGATCACGCATTAGATACAGTAACTCATCAGGGAAATCTTTAGGGTGTGGGGATGTGAATCTAAACCTCATTTCAGGAAATTCTGAGGAAAGCCGATCTAAGAGATCAGAAAAACGAAGTCCTACATTCTTCACCTTAGACATGCTTTTGAATCCATCACTATATCTCCAGCTGGTTCCTGGTTCAGCTTCTTTTTCAGTCCCAGAGGCATCATTGTAGCTATTAACATTTTGGCCGAGAAGGGTAACCTCCTTAACACCTTCTTTCCAAAGCTCCGTCACTTCCTTCACTATGGATTCAACAGGGCGAGACCGCTCCCTCCCTCTAGTGAACGGAACGATGCAGAACGAGCACATATTGTTGCAACCCCGCATCACAGAAACGAAAGCAGTAACCGAATCCTTAGATATTCGAACAGGACAGACATCAGCATACGTCTCTTCAAGCGAAAGAATAGTGTTGATACCTTTCTGACCATACTCAACCTCCTCCAACAACCGAGGCAAGTCTCTGTAAGCATCCGGTCCGCACACCACATCGACCATCTTATCTGAATCTAGTATCTTGTCCTTCAACCTCTCAGCCATACATCCCAAAACTACAATCTTAGGCGGCTTAACGGAGTCTGACCTACCGCTAACTACATTACTCTTCCACTCCCTCTTCAAAAACCAGAAGTAATTAAGTCTCTGCCACACTTTCTGTTCTGCATTATCCCTGATAGCGCAAGTGTTGATGAATATGACTTCTGCACTCTCAGGAACACTAACAATTTCACCATATCCAGAGTTCTTCATAATAGAGAGAACAATCTCCATATCATTCACATTCATTTGGCAACCATAAGTCTCGTGGTAGATACGCCCTTTTAAAGCAACATCAGAAGCTGGCACAGATCTACACAGAAACGGGAGGAGAAACTTGATCAAGATCCTAATTCACTTAACAAATACTAGTACTAAACTGAAATTAAATCAAGGTTCCATTCAATCAATCACAATGATTAACTAATTCCTCTTCCAAATTGACGCCCGATTACTTACCGAGGATGAGTTAGGAAGTGTTGAAGACCTGGACCTTCCAACTTTTCGGCGACGTTGCCACCAGGAGGAGAGTGAGAGAAGCTCCGGGGTAGATGGAGAGAGAAGCGTCGGTGATTCTGCGGGCGGCGGGAAGGGGGACAGAGAGAGCGGCGAGGGTTGGAGGAGAGGAACCTGAGGTTGTGGATTTTCGTCTTGTTTAATATGGAGGAGAGCGCGGAGAGAGAAGAGGATGCCATTGCTGGACTATGTGGTTGCTCTTCTGGATAATACTCCGTAGGTTGCAGAATGCGTAGTAGATTTAGAAGACGCTGTTTGTTCAGGATTTTGAAACCTAAGGGTGTAACTGTAACTCTAACAAAAGTTAGAGAGGTTTATGTGTTAACCCTTTTACCATTGTAGTATAAAATTTAGGGAAAATGATAGATTTTGCCACTGGTATTTTCCAAAAGATCACATTTTATCACTATTTTGACATTAAGTCTTTAGACGTTTTTTTGTGACTCCCCGTTTCATCATCGTGGCGCTTACGTGGCTTGGAGTAAACTCCAACTTAATCACAAAAGTTTATAAAAATCTACAAATTCACTCACCATCTTGTTGTCGTCCTCTGTTGTCTAGTGAAAGCTCGATCGCCAATCTTCATCCTTAACCGCATCACCAGTCCGATCACCATCTTTTGTCGCCCAACGGAAGCTCGCCACTACATCACCGACCCGGATCGTAACATCCAATCCCATTTCATTGTTGTCCAAATTCATCTCCATTCGCAACGAAATTGTCATCCATTAATCTCAGCCTCCTTGCCTCAATTTTCGGCCACGCCTTTTCCGTGACAACCAAATCGTGAATCCTCTGAAACATCGCTTACACTGAGACCTGGTTTTGGTTCTAGCGGTGTAGGTGCGGAGCGGTACTGGGCAGGGCCATCAAGATAGGGTTAGAGTGGGGTGGTGGCTAGGAGGAGCAGATTTAAGGCTTTGGTAAGGGAGAAGTTAGATTGTAACTTTACAAGTTTAGGCTGTATTTGCTTGTCGTGAAAATTTTGGGGTTTAATCAGCTATTAGAATAGTGACATGGACGTCACATGTCACTTCATTAAAGCGATCTTTGGTAAATTGTGTGATTCCAATCAGATGGACTTTCTCAAGAGTCACCCTGAGTTATCTTCCCTCCTTGTCCCTGTCATTCTGGAGCTATCCGAAATATTGGTTGATCATCACGACTTTGCTTCTATCCCAGAACGCAAGGATACGATTCATAAAACCAAGGACCTTTTAAGCATTCTGATGTCTGCCTCAGTAAACATTGATGATAAAGTACGTCCAAAAAGTAAGCTCCATGGGAAAGAAAATCATTTTTTTCTAAACTAAATAGCAACATGTGATCTTTTGGCAAACATCAATAATAAAACCAGTCTACAGGTGGGTAAAGGAAAGGACAAGAGACAAATCCCCCTATGACAAAATCGGTATTTTTCCTTAGAATTTACTTCCTCACAGAAAGATTGTTGTGTTTGATTTTGATGTTTCAGGTTACAGTATTTGATTTAAAATTTTATAAATGGCGATTGATGAAGAAGCATGAGCATCCATTTCTTGCAGCCTAGATAACTCAAAACAAGTAGTAGTACTTACAAACCTTAATTACTTTTAAAGAAGAAAAAAACCGAAAAAAATAAAAGAAAAAAATAAACAAGAACAATTATTGCCATATAATCTTCAACAGTCTTTCTTTCTTCCTTTCTGTTATTTGCTAGTATTTATTTATATTGTCGATATCAAGAATCAATTAATTCAATAAGTGAGAATGTGTGTACTAAAGCAAGAATCTTAAACATTAATTGTATTCCCATATATATGTATGAGTTTTTTTTTTTAGGATTTCCACGATTAGTTTATTTCTATCAATTAGGGTTAGGTTTATATAAGTAGAGCGCACTGCATACAATATTGAGATGGGGATTAATAGAAGAGACCGTCTTTCTCAACTCCCTTTTGAAATCCACCTTCTCATCTTCCAAAACCTCGATATCCTGAATTTTCCACGCTTTAAGGTTGTGTGCAAGGCCTGGAGATCGATTGCTTCCGCCGCAAGGCAAAGCGCTTTGTTCCGTCTCCAGCAAATCCCATGGCTACTACTACTATCATCATCATCATCATCCGAGCAGCAGAAGCTAATTCCCAAGCTTTCCCACAACAAGATGTTTTACGAATTCAGCGTCCATGATTCGTCCTGCATCTGCGGATCTTCACAAGGCTGGCTTCTTCTTAGCACAAGTTTCAACAATGGTGGTGACAATTTCTTACTAAACCCTCTCACCAGACAGAGAATCTCACTACCGCGAAACCCCTCCAACTCCTCCATCCTCGAAAAGGGCGTGATCCTCCTCCCTCAATCCGGGGGCGATGGAATCTCAGTAGTAGCGCACTTTCGAGATGGACGCTTTTATCAATGGAGGTCACGAGATGAACACTGGACCATGATTCTTGGGCATCATGGAGGCTCAACCATCTCCGATATGATCTACCACAAAGGTAACATCTTTGCTGTCAACATGATGACAATGATCAGTGTTTACATCATAAATATCAGTTCAAGGAAACCAGATTGCTGCTTGAGGGCTCGGTCGCCTTTTGTTGCTTACACAACGCCAAGGTTCATAAATCTGGTTGAATGCGACGGTGACTTGTTAACTGTAGTGAGGACTTCAGAGAAAGAGGAAACTGAAGAAGTGGGTGTGTTTAAGTACAATCCAATAATGGAATGGTGGGAGAAAGTTACTAGTATAGGAGAAAAGTATGGGTTACTTGTGGGGGAAGGCAACAGCATGACTATTGATGTCTCCACAACCAACAGTAGTTTTAGAGGCAACTGTGTCTATTTCTTGGAGTATGATGATAATTTAGGTCAAGGAATTCAGTGTTTCGATCTCAGGAAGAACAGATTCGGGATCTTCGTGCCTTACAGTTGGGATGCTAAAGCAACTCCTCCCACTTGGTTCATGCCCAAGGATCCTGAAGAGAAGAAGCAGATTGATGAGAATGTTTTGGTGTTATGAGATTTTTTTAAAATTGTTCTTAAGAGTACTTTTCTTCTGATACATCAAGAAGACCACAGTTTTGCTGTTTGATCTGAAACAATGTTAGAGGACAGCAGTTACATGTCCACATTGGCATAATGGAAAGAGCAAAAACTTCAAAAGTGTTTCTTTTAGTAAGATTTGACCATAAAAAGTGATCTTTTTTTACAAAAAGAAGTAATTTTTGTGTGAGGAACCTTGCTCAGTAATGAGAAAGAAAACAATAGGTTCACTTTTACCTTCATACTGATCAACTACAACATCAGTTTCAAGTTTCAACCACAAACTCTAATAAGAATCTGAGCACAGATAACATTTCTGGTGCCATTAACCATCCTGCTTTTACAAATCGAAGGTTAAGTGGATCCGATCCAAACCACAATCCAACAGTCCATTTTTTCTATCTTCACTGAGATTTGGGATCTTCAAGTTCAACACCACCTCATTTAGGGATGGAATTAGCTGTGCATCCCTTACATAGCGCCTGTCGTACCATCTGCAAAAAGAAGCCAGATTTGAATCATACGGCCTATTTGAATCGAGAAATCAATCAACTTTGCAATGTTGCTTATAAATCCATATCTACCTGTACTAGTTTAGGGTTCAATTTTAAAGGGTGAAAAGGAAAATATACTACTACTTGTACTAGCTTCTTCCTCATCATCACTGATCTTAAAGGTTGAAACTTTCTTATCGTCTATGACCTCAAAGCATGAATCTCCAAGGGAATGAAGCAAAATTTAGAAGGGTTCATTTTTTTGCACGAATCCAACTAGCTTTTTAAAGGGTGAAAAATGAAAATTTGCTACTACCTATATTAGCTTCTTCCTCATCATCACTGATCTTAAAGGTTGAAACTTTCTTCTTGTCTATGACCTCAAAGCATGAATCTCCAAGGGAATGAAGCAAAATTTAGAAGAGTTCATTTTTTGCACGAATCCAACTAGCATTTTAAAGGTTGAAAACGAAATTTTGCTACTACCTGTATTAGCTTCTTCCTCATCATCACTGATCTCAAAGGTTGGAACTTTGTTCTTGTCTATGACCTCAAAGCATGAATCTTTTTCATCCGAGTTCTCCAAGTAAGAATCTTGCTCCACCGGGTACTTCACATAACATTCTTTATCATGTTTAGGGCAACCATTCATACCAAGTGTGAAGACCTCAAATCTCAGCTTGTGAATCATGGAAAAATGGACAAAGTCTCCATGCTCCAACCGTTGCTCCCTCACAAACTCCGGCCATCCGCGGCTTAATACCCAGTTTTGATCCCTCCTCTCCGTGTGAAGCATCATTGGTTCGCCGATTTCAGGCTCTAGAACAAGACTTTCAGGAGGGGCATTTTCTCTGTAAACACACCTGATAAACTCTGGGGAAATCTTCTGCTCCAAACAAGAAAGAAAAAAAAAAAAAGAATTGTCAAACAAGCAAAGAATGTAGATGGATGGTCAGAATCAGAGGTGATTATTACCATAAAGCTTCTGAAATTGCCAACCATGAGCCTGAAGAATCCTTGCCTGTTGAACGCTTCTTCAGACACACCGCCATTTGGGGCTTGTATTGATGAAGAAGAAGCATGAGCATCTGTTTTCTGCAGCAAAAATTCCTCAATAACACAAAACTAGGGTTAAAATTGAACCAGCAGCTTGAGGTCAGCCAGCTCCATTAAAAATTTGTCGGGACTCGTTCATATAATTTTCAAATCAACCTAAATAAAATTATAAATTCGATACATTTATCAAATTTAACATTGACAATTTAATACTTAATTTAGCTCAATTTTATCTTAATTTATTTTATTAATATTCATATTATTTTTAAGTCAAATTTGAAAAAGTTCAATACAATACAAGTATAAGATGAATAACTTAATATTCGCGACTCTCGGTTGGACTCGTTGTTTTCAGCTCTACACAAAACATAAACCGCAAATCTCAGAAACAAGCGGAGAGACAGTACCCTTTTGGCGTCAGTGTAATGGGATAAAAACTTCCTCTTTCGCCGTCCCATTTAGGTTTCCGGTCGCCGGAGATCAAGAAAGAAAGGGAGTCTCAAATTTGACAGAGGAAAAAAGAGAACTGAGCTAAAAGGAAAGAGCTTTGTATAAAGAAGATGGCTTTAAAGTATAAGGTGTGAACTGAGGAACATCAGAGAAGAATAACCGTCGCCATGGAGTTCTTGAAGGGTCCATTCATTTCCTCTGAAAGATTTCCATAAAAAAGAGTGAGCGTCTCGTGAAATCTGTACTCTCTGCAGAACTCTCTGTTTTCGTGTTCCAATTATTGAATTGGCGGGGTACAATGACAATATTGGTCCTTGTATTATTTGGAAAAAGGCTTTTCTAGCTTGGTGGTTTTCCCTTCTACGCTATTTCAAGTTTCAACCAAATAGTTCAAAATTCAGCACATCATCAAAAATGTTTTATCCAAATTCATTTAAGCTGACCGTTTGTTTTGTCTTTTATTTTTTTGGAGAAAATATTTTATTTTTTTACAAACTCACAATCTGCAGCCATTTTGTTTGTGGCTTGTTTTGTTTAGTTTCTCTTACTATTTCAGATTTGTATTTACTTTTTCTTATAAAGCTGTAGATTTTGAGTTTGTAAATATCATTGGACTTTTTTAATTTATAAAATTACACATGAGGTGTGTTTCCTCCTTTTCTAGAAAAAAAAAAAAAAAAAAGACGGATGATAATCTATGTCAAGTTTCTAGTCTTACTATTTTCGCTGTTAGATTTTCTATCCTCGAGTTCGAATACTTTAGTTTATTCTGTTATGCCTTATTTTATTATGTATTAATAAAATAAGTCTCTTTCATTCAAACAAAATTTATGTAAAACTGAAATTTGGAAAAGGTTACATTAAACACCATGCAATGTAAAGAGCCAGAACATTACACTCTGTTGTTGAATATGATCCCACTTCCAGTCTCAGAATTAACAGAACTAAAGAAAACATAATACTATTTAACAAAGGTGGTTATATTTATCATTTTGGATTATCTTATAAAGATTATCAAGTTTCTATCTAAAGAAACTTGATACACTATTTTTACTATTTTATCATCTTATCTTACACCAAGACACACATGATTCTCTTTCTTCACACTCAACTTAAATTTGGAATCGACAAAACTTTCCATTTCTTTCTTTTTCGTAAGGGTATTTTTATTAATGAGTAACTTTACAGTGCACGAAACGCTCTATAAATTCTTAAAGTTTCATAAATATTACAAATATATCATCTCAGAGACTCACACAACTCAACATCATCGTCCACTTTCCTGTAGTTTAACTTCTACATATTGCTCCTTTTATAACTATCATCTTCCGATTCTTCCCTTTCTTCTTTCATTGTGTGCAAACCAATAAATAAAATATAGTTCAAAACTACCATTGAATAAACATAGCATCGACATGTAGCCAGGATCACTCTCTATCGAGTAGTTTGCAAGGCTTTCATAGCTTACTACCACAACAATATGGAAAGAGAGAGCAAAGTGTGTTTTGAATGATTGCAGGAGCTGGTGGATGGGCTCGTGGGGCAGAGAAGATTAAAAATAAAAAATAAAAAATTGTGATAAATATAAGAGGAAGAAGAAGAAGAAATAATTGTGATAAAAAAACAATTTTCGAAAGAAGATGAACATGTGGTGGTTCCATGTAGAATGATCACTTATTGTAGTTTAATGATCCGTAGGAAAGAGTTGTGATTTGATAAAAGAACAGTTGTGATTTAGTAATAGGAGAGCCATGATCCGGCAGTATGAGTTTAGTTTCATGATCCGGCAGTAAAAGAGTAGTGATTCGACAGTAAAAGAGTAGTGATTCCGTAGTAAAAGAGTCATGATCCGGTATTTGGAGAGTAGTGATCCTATAATAGGAGAGTCTTGATCCAGTAATGAGAAATCATCATTATTGTAGGAACAAGATGATCTTGGTACAGTTCTCGAGTTGGTAGCAGTGGCGAATCTAGGCTCTACAAGTTAGATGAGCGGAAAAATATATTAAATAATAGATAAAAAGTTTTAATAAATCATAACATAATTTTTACATAATATTCATCAAGAATTCAATAAAATAGATATAATTTTTTTAAATATAAATACCATAAACAAACTTAAAAATATATGAATTATAAATTCTATTAAAAACAATTTTTGAAATGGGGTTATAGATCTATTAAGCTAAAAAACTTGCTCAGCGAAAGTTGGGTAAGCTCTCTTGTTCATCCGCCAACAATTGATCAATAGGCACCAATTTGCGTAATTGGACAATCTTTCATGCAAAGTTTTCACCATTGTACAATGTTTTTGTGTTTGTGTCTCAAATGTTGACTAATTGAATGGTATAAAAGGATAAAATCGAGAAGAAAAAGATTGATATCTATTTGTAAAAATTAAAGGTGACACATTAGTAATTAAATTACAAAGTACTGCTCTTGTGCTGCGCCATTTTTTATGGCAAATCATAACTTGGCCCTTTATTAATGCACTACTATTCTCTCATTTTTCCTAATATATATAGCAAACAAGTCTTACAATCTTTGTGCAACGGGTAGGATTATCTTGCAGTTATAACTGGTAATCAAATTGTCAATTAATTGCAAGAAAAAGAGTAGAAGGGTCGAGACTACATGCTGATTTCCCTACAACTTTTATTCCCTTCCTCCGTCGTTAATTGAGTTATTTGATTTTCATATTTTAAGATTTAATATTTGACTCAAATTTTAAAAACATAAATGTTAAAAAAAATTATAAAAAATATATTTTTAAAACAATGTTGTAAATTATGATAAAAATGAAATTTTTAACTTAAAATATTTAAAGATTTATGAAAAAAAAAAATATTATAGATTACATCTAAAACTGTCTAAACTAATGGCTGAATTAATGTCGAACAGGAGTATTAGGATTCAAAGGATTTTTCATATTTTGTTTTTCGTAGGGTAAATGTATCTATCTAAAACTCAGGATGCAGGTGTAATTTTAATTATAGCCCATGGGCTAAGTTAATCGAGCCCAAAACAAAAGAATCTGACAAATTGGCTTTTGCTATATAAATTCGACAAATCCTTTCTTTAATTCGCAAGTTACAACTTTTTTCTCTCTAATTTTCATACATTCCCCCCTCCACTTTTCTAAAAACTTAAAAACTACTCTATATATTTTATAATTACATTCCTTTTTTAATATCAAATCTATATATTTTATTTTTCAATATTTTTAATATATAAAATTAAGTAATTTATATATATATAATAAATTAATATCTAATTTCTAAAAATATTTTTTTTTTTCAATTTTTTCAATAAATTTTTATTAATAAAAAAATTAAATCAAACAAATTTAAAAATCAAGCAAGTAGTATTTCACAGATTTCGTTCGAAAAGAGCACAGCCCTAGTCATTAAAAACCTAGGAAAACAACCGTAAATTCTGTCAGCTATTACTAGTTCTCATGCGTTTCAAGAACTTGCAAACATTTTCATACACTAGAAACGTCAGAGATGAAGCAGGAACATTTTTCAGAAGAGTTGGTGTGATTCCCTTGTAAAATCCTCTGATGCCTTCAAACCTGCACCCACAAGATCAGAAGAAAATGATAAGTATGCACCATAAGCATATCCATCATCTAAAAAAGTTCACTCTGTATAAAGCATGTTCATGAATCATGACCACTGATGGTTCAAGGAAGTTCCTATCACTACGTTCGAAATCATATCTGATTGTCTCCAGAACCAGCAGAACGATACCAAAGCAAGCATGAGTATTTTTATGTTATGAAAATGATGGGAATGGAGCTACGGGATCGAGTTTTGCTCACCGTGAAGTTTGCTTCACAACATGCCAGCTATCTAGATACCTAGGAACTCCATCGTTACTCGGCCGTTGCTGCGAATGAAGATGATAAGCAGAAAAGAGAACTAGAAAAAATTCAAGCCATCAAATTCACAACTGATAGATGGGTTACTTCCTTATTTGTTTACTAGATAAAGATGATGTATCTGTGCAAATTTAATTAATTCCAACTTGCCTGATAAAAACTATTCAGAAACAGTTTTTATTCATCAAGAAAAGCATTTGAGTGAATTGTTCTGCATGTTTATTATCAAATTAAAATTTGTCAATTTCTTTATATCATCTTCATTGACAATGAAAACGAATCAATTCAGTCACACGCATCGGTAAGGCTGCTTTTTATATACTTAATTTGAAATAATTAATAATAAGAAACAATAAATCCAACTGTACATGGATTTTTAGCTGTTCAAATGGGCATGTAAGACCGAGTTTAAGGTCTCATTACCTGCAAACGAGCTCGAATAACCTGGAAAAAGAAAACTTACACTCAAAATGGATTATGTTGAAGATGGAAAGAGATGTACGCCATATCAATAATAAGAATGCAATACCTGGAACGGATATGTGACAAGGCTTGCAACAACTTTCGATGAACCTCCCAGCAGAGCATAATCGGCTGAATTCTGCTCCGAAGAAAGAAAAAAGAAAACAGAACTAAAGGCAGTAAGTTTCTATGCATATCAATCTCCAAGTGAATGGGATTGTTTGAAGTTTCAAGAGTATTGAAGAATCATAAAACAGTAAACAAATCCAACTTCCCCATACTTTTTAAACTTGAAGAAGATGCAAAATTCATGCCACTAGAAAAAGCTAGCAATCTGCAATTCTAGACAAACCCAGAAGATAACACTCACTAAGACATTACTGCCGCTTTCAGCAGTCTTGTTTTTCTGTTTGACCTCAATAATTACTTTACGGAGTTCCTCGTATGTGGTGAATTGAATTGCTCCATGTGAAACCTGCTGAATTCAAATTGCGAGCTACCATTACAATTAATTATATAAGGCGCATAAAACGCGACAATTACTCTCTAAATGTAACAGATCACATATTTCACTAACTAGACAGTTCTAATGTTTAGTCAATCACAATCACGTTCAAGCCAATAACAAATAAACAAACTATACTTCATTCAGGAATCTTATCCATACACAGAAATGAACATCTTGGAATTTTGTGAACAATATTAGTATCACTAGCAAATGATTAGAAAATCCCAAGATTACAGAAGATTAGAAATCAAAGAATAATGCTTGGACCGTACCATCAGAAGACTTGGAAAAAGCCCTTTATAGAGTGCACTCCAGCCTTCCTCCCTTAAAATGGTTCTTACAGCATCTGAAATATGTTCAGATGAAATAAGAACATACAATATTTGCACAGAAAAATGATATGAAATTCCGAAGATGTTTGAGATACACAGTTAAATGATGCTGGTAGAAAATATTTTAGAAACTAAAGATGGTTTATTGCAAGCAGCATTCATCAGATCAACTTTGTCTGCAGGAGTTGCTCTGTTGCATCGCTTATAAAAAAGGAAAATTTCTCCAATTTGTTCATCTGAACATAACATCTGTGGGGTACCGCTTTTTATGTACCATGTCTAAAATTTTAACATTAAATTTACTTACAAAGGTATCCAGTTGTAGAAACCATCCAACAGACCTAGTTCACACATTTCAATAAGCCAAAATGGCCAGAATAAAATGGAAACGTACCATACAAGCCAGAATAAGGTCGCACTTGGTGAAAAGGAGTTTGAAGTTGCAGTCTTGTTTTGATAAGCCAAATGGGATTTGTGCACAGACAGACCTGGAAAAGAAAAATCACCTGCTTGGATGAGAATAAAATTACAAATGGCATAAAAACAATGACAAGCCACGGATAATAATATCAAGAGCACAGGCACACAGCACCGACACTTCTGATAAAATTCTTTTGTTCTGCTCTGCAATCAACACTAGCTTAATTCCAACTAAAGTTCAAGGACTAACCAAAGCTCCAGCTTCTGCCGCAGAAACAAGATGAAGACCAGCACTTAGCTCTCCATCTCGGTTTTTAGAATACCGTTCTTTTGCTCTACCATAGCTACAGAAAAGTACATATTTCAAGTCAGACCAAAAAAAGATGTCCACCCAACAGCTCATTTCCCCTCCTCTAAGAAATTCCTTTGTTCTCCTAATGCAACCAAATCATGCTATACCAAATAATGTATATAAGCATCATGTAGCAACAATGTAGGATCATTTATCCATTTTACTCCAACTGAAAGAAGAAACACTATATCGTGTTCTATACATAACAATGTGCTGCACATGAACCAAGCCGAATGAGAACTGCATGGTTATGAAAAAAATAACAAGTCGAGTAGTGAACTTAATTATAATATGGCTGCCCTAAGTACAACTTACACGAAAAAATACAGACCCCATGAAAGTGTTGACCCAAGAACTGCAGGAGCAAAGCCAGCATACAAACCTCTCAAGCCCTGTTACAAAATCTTGTTTTATGTCTTTTCTTACAGATATATCGTCAGACATAAAACAAGCCCTTCCCCTGTACACAGGATTAAGAAGCTGAGGCAAAGCTGCTGGAACAAATGTAAGTATGTTTAAAGACAAACCTCGACTCCGCCAATTGTTAAAATTGCATTAAGTGTGCTTTTGTAAGTTGGGACATTGGAGACTCGACCATCGTTTACTGCATCCAAAAAACTAACCAAATGAGCCTAATTTACCAAGAGCAAGGTGAAAATGAACGAGAGATGTGCAAGAACCTTGGAATCTTGTACGGACAACATCGAGGGGGTGCATGGCAGCAACTGTGGTAAAGCCCGCCACGGCACCTGCCACAGAACTTTCCCATTGCCACCGTGGATAGGACATCTTTCTCACTCAAGCTGCAGATTGTTGGGGAAATATTTGAAAAGGAACTGATCTGCAGCAGTCACATTAAGACAAAACTATTGGTTACCAGTGTCATAATGATAACTCTAGAAATCTAATCCTGCGCAGCAAGCAGTAATGGAAGAACTAACGAATCACATAACTGGAGTTTAACAAAGTTTACAAGAAATATCACGCTAGGTTTAGAAAGCGAACCGGATTCAGTAACGTTTCTTACATTCTAAAAAATCCTAATCACAAAGCACCAAAAAGCACCAATTGATCGCGATCTCCTTAACTATAGTTTTAAAGTACTAAAAACTCGATACCAACTAGAATTACGAAGGCCACCGTAGAAAACCCAGAATAAATTATCTTAAAAAGTGAGCGAGAATTGAACTAACCACTGAACCAAAACCCATATGATGAAAACCATAGTTACTCAGCCAAGATAACACCTTACAGTTAATCAGAAAACACCTTAATTAGCTACTAGCTTCAACCGACTTCCATGGAAATAACAAGCTGAGAATGGTTAAACTTACTGCGTAAGCCAAATCAGATTCCTTCATGAGACAAGAAGATCATGACCCAGAGAGGAGGAGCTTAATCTGAACACCCCGAAAGTGGCCGCCTCTCAAGTAGAATCCTCCACTGAAATCGACGGGGAGAGGAGCGGCGGCGGCGGCGGCGACAATGGACATGGATTATACAGAGAAATGAAGAACCAAATTCGAAATGGTTTAGGTAATGGCGGTAATTAAGCGAAGCACCTCAGATGGAGGAGGAAGAAGAGAGCAAGAAAGAAGCAAGAAAGTCATATATGGGCCTATTGGGCTTGGTCATTTCAGGTTAGAGCCCATTTGTTAAATGATAAGCAAATTTGACTAATCAAAATGCTCAAAGGCCCCACATGAAAGTCTCCGTTAAAAAGCCCAAATCCAAATGAATTTACATCTGCACCAACTTAACATTGTTAATTTAAGTAAATCCTAGGCAGTAACATTTTTTAAATTTTTAATTTTTAATCTACTCTGGTCTTGTTTTTTAAATTTTCAACTCATTGTCGTCTTTCCGTCCATTTTAACCATTCATTTGGATGGCATTGTACCCATAATTATGCTGACTTGTCATCTCACTTAGATTTTCCCATATATTTTTTTCCCGATTAAGTGCTGCAAATACATCTCCTCTTCTTGGTCGCACAACCTCACTGACCTCCTCCACAACCAGCATCAGAATCCATCGATTGGCAACGCACCCACACCGTACCAGATCCATTGTGCCGTCAAACACTGGCGGCAACCGTTGTTGTAATGGCACGTGGATCCGGAACCAAACCCTGGAGCGTCACCACACAAACACCTCGTTCGGGAAACCCTGGTCACCGTCGTTGTACGACTCGATCCATTTCCTCTATTTCATTAGATGTCTGAAAGTGCAATTCACCGGCTCGATGACCATCATGTCGGAGTTGAAGATCCAGAAATCGTCTCCCTGGGGCGAGCATTTCTGGGAAGTGGAAAAGGAGGTCGAGGTTGCGGATGACGATGATGTTGGCGTCAATGAAGATGATCTTGTGGTAGTTGGTGAGCTATCAGAGGCTAAAGTTGCTAGAGTTGTATTCGTTGTCGGTGTATTTCTCTACTCGCGGGTTTCAGGTCCGGTTGATGAACGAGAGCTTCAAGCCGACGATGACAACATGTTTGAGGGCGGAGATTGAGGTGTCGAGGAGGAGGAGGAGGAGGTCAAGGTTGGTACTGATCTTGAGGAGGGACTAGGCCAGAGTTATGGCACAACAACTGTAGGCCTCTAAGGAGTGTTGGTCGGCAAGGTTGTGCAAGAAAGAGGGGATCGTGAGCCTAGACCGCGAATTGGCGACACATGGATGCTATTCGCCAGTTTAAGACCGTGATTCACCGATCCTAGGCCGTAATCTGGTGACCCTAGACCAGGATCTGACGGTCCTAAACCCCGATCTACAGCTCGATATTTTTTTTTTCCGTTTCGAATTTTTTGGCGGTGGTCCGACAACTGTAGTGGGTTTAGGTGGAGTTCGAAAAAAATTGGGGTAGAATTGTTAAGTTTATAATTGTTTTTTTTTTTTGGTGATTAAATTGTTAGGTTCAAAATTTAAAGTGGAAATCAATTTTTTAATTAAATTTCTCGAAGATCTATTAAACTTAACGAAAAAATTGACCGATAGGACCACGATAGTATAAATTTCTCTAAAATAGAACTTTAATGATACAAAATCGTAAAACGGGAGTACCATAATACAATAATGAAAGTTAATAGACCATGGATGGATTTTATCCATTTAGATCTAAACTTTTAAAGTTTACCATATTAGCCTAAAACTTATCAAGTTTATCCATTTAGTGTTATTAGCATTATTAGGATTGAAATTTTGATGAACACTTGAAGTTAAAACCTAAAACTTTCGACTGCAGTACGTATCATACAGTTAGATGTTGAATGGTAACTCGAAAATTCTAGATCTAATGATAAAACATGAAAAGTTTTAGGACCAATATCTTATTTTGTTTACTTGATATCATAACCTTATCTAATGCTTATCGAATGTTGCAATATGTACTCACTCGTTAGGAAATGCGGGCAATGAAACTTTTGTTATCACTAATTACCGGGAAAATATACCGTTTTACCCTTAATGATTTAGGGGTGGATCAATTTTATCACTTTTTTTGTTTGGTGGTTCATCTCTACCACTACCGTTAACGTTTTCGGTACCCGTTTGCCCTTCACCTTCAAATTTTTGACGATGGCGCTTTCTGATGCTGATTTGTACAATTTTTTTTGAGTTGGCGATGTGTTGGAGGCTGATGGGTTCGCCAATTGATGATTGACATATATTTATACATTTTTCCCTCCATACACATGCTTTTATTGAATGATTATTAGTACCTAGTGTGGGCGCAAGTTGATTTTCAGAAAATCCATGTTCGGGGGAAAAAGGGAGAAATCTGGCGAAGAAATGCACAAAAAAGTAAAGATGGGGACCAAAATACAAACATGAGAAGAGTTCGAGGAGAAAAGATGAAAAATTGAAGTGTGCGAGCTTCAAGCGATCACCCACATTTTCAGGCGATCGCCTGATCTCAAAATCACAAGGAGACAGGAAGCCAGGTGACGCATCGGGCGAGAGAATGCATGGGTCAGACGATCGCCTGACCCTGAGAAACGTCAAAAGTGGCAGGAGGCCAGGCGAAGGTCAGGCGAGCCAACCATATCATCAGGCGATCACCTGGAAGGAAATAGCAAAGGTGGCAGGAAGCCAGGTGATCGCGCAGGCGACGGGAGTAAAATGTCAGGCGATCGCCTGGACACCAACCCAGTAAATTCTGGACTGCTTAATTATGTGAAAATTAGTCCTAAAACATAAGTTTTTACAATTCTAAACAGTTCTTGCGATTTTTCTCCCTAGAGAACTCTCACCTAGGGTTTTGGATA
>JBBYHH010167993.1:0-13903 GCA_038382905.1 Daphne laureola | reverse complement strand
GGTAAGGGTTCAACTTTCTTTATATGCACTCTAGTTTACTGGTATGCATATCGGGTAAGTTAAGGCTAGTTCTCGGGCTGAGGGTGGGGCCCAATAACTCCTGAGACTAGTCCTATGGTAACGATAGAAGTGTGCAGGTACTCAAGTGCGGGACTTGCAGCTCCCTTATGATGATGTTTTACAATCACATGGTGATCATTTATAGGAACCTTATGGTTATGGTAATGGTATTTCCACTATGATGAGTGATGGCGATGGTTAATGGGGACCGTATGCCCCTCGTTGGTACCATGCGCATGTAATGTTAGGGAGACCCTGAGTGGTATGAAATAAGATCACCGGGGGCCATCGTGGTGTGTGGGATGGAAAAGGAAATGATTGATTATCATATGAAGAAAGGAAAGTGCATTGCATATCATCCATTCATTTATTTATAGGTTGAATGAACTGTAGTATAGTGCATACTGCGCATACTAACATTGTATTTGCAGGTATGTTCGTTAGACCTCTAGACTTACCTACGCCCTTACTGAGTTCTCTTAGGAACTCACCCTTTTCATGATATTACATTTTTTAGGAGCTTTTGATGCTAGACCCGCAGCGTAGCCCCGCCTGGTCTTATTATGATGTTGTACCAGAGGTACATTTAGCTCATTCTATGATTATGATTTATGATAAAGGGACAGGGGGTGAACCCGATTGACATATGATTATGATATGTGAAAGAATGTTTGATAATGGAACAAGTTACGAAAAGGAAATATTATGAAATGGAAAATGAATGATATGAGATAATGGATTGATTTTTCTATGAGTAATGGACTGAGTATGGTTATGATAATCAATTATATGGATTTTCGAGATGAGCACTATTAATGAAACGTCTAATGATTATTTCCTTTATGTTTATGTTAGTAGCAGCAGTAGTGACCTGAAGGTGGTCTAGTATGTCAGGCTCTGTAGGTGTCCATGCATTTGCACATGTTGGCATGGATTCATGCTATGGGATAACGTATGATTGACTAAGTATACATGATGTTAGACATGGTTATTATGTACGAGTAAATCATTTATCATTGTCCACGATTCCTCGATGTTCGATATCTGATAGTTGGTATTAGATGTATGCTGAATTCTGAGTAGTTTAATTTATCAGGGAGTTCTTCCCCGGTAGTGAAAGGGCAAGACATCCTTTCTAGCGTATCTATGTTGAGCGGAGCTCAGCTATATTGTTATGCAAATGTTTGAAATTTTCAGGTATGTAATTGTTATTAAGTGCAGGAATTTCACGTTTCTTAAACTCAATGAATTAGTAACGCGATAAGGATAAGGAAAGCATAACCTGGGACCGGGTTATGGATTCCACCTACCAGAATGGTTTTACGTTACGTAAAGTGACCGTCACCCCGCCCCTCCGACCCCGCATCCGCTTCCGCTGGGCCGTGGATGGAGGGGGTGGTGACACATTGTCATCTACCCATTGCAAAGAATATGGATGAGGGTGGTGACACATTGTCATCTACCCATTGCAAAGAATATGCCGAGTTTGTCAATCATTTCCTCACCTGCAACATTGGTACAACTCCCTCCATCAATGATGACACTACAAAGCTTGCCTTTCACCCAAGCTCTTATTTGGAAGAGGTTCTCCCTTTGATTTCCCTCCTCAATCATGAGTGAAGTGTGCAAGGCTCTTTTGGTTAACAATAACATACCCTCAGGTGGATCTTCAATGGCATCTTCATCACTTGTCTCAACATCTTCTACTTGAACAACATCTTGTTCATCCTTACTTGACAAGTCACCATTTGGCTGAATCACTATTACTCTTTTGTTGGCATATTCCCTTGCATAATGTCCCTTTCCACCACACTTGAAGCATTCAATAGTCCTTGTTTGTGGCATTGGTGCATTTTGGCCTTCGTTGGCATTCGGCTGAGGGTTTGGCCGATGGGGTGGACGACCATTTCTTGGTGGATCTTGGAATTGGGGTCATTTTAGGGGTTGGTAAGGTCTAGGGGTAGGTTGTCTTGGCCAAGGTGTTTGGTGGGTAGGTTGGAAGGTGCAGGTAGATAGTGTAGGGACCTTCTTCATTTGCCTCTCAAGGTGGATTTCCTTGTGTACCATCCCTTGGTAGCTTCTATACTCATAAAGCTCAAGTGCTCTTGCCAAGTCTCCTCTCAACCCATGTAGAAACCGAGACATCTTGGCCTCTTCTCCTTCTTGAACATTTGCCCTCATCAAAGATTCCTCAAGCGCTTTCTCATAGTCTTCAACACTTTTATTGCCTTGTGTCAATTGTTGGAGCTTTTGACAACATTCTCGATCATAATGAGGTGGCAGATTCCTTCTTACTTTTTCATTGTTAAGTTGCTCCCACCATGTCATAGCATACCCAACAAATTAAATCACGGCCAATCTTAGCCTCACCTCATCTGGATAGTCATAGAAGTCATAGATCATATCTTCCATTCTCTCCCAAGCTAGGAACACTTCTGGGTCACTCTTCCCTTTAAATTGTGATAGTTGTAACTTAACATTGTTCAAAGCTTGATGATCTTGAGGTGGAGGTCTTCTTCTTTTCTCTCGTCCTCTTGGCCAAGGTTTCTCAACTCTATCTTCTTCTTCAAGGTAAAAGTCTCTTCTTCCTTGGTTTTGATCTCTTTGCAAAGGTGGATCAACAAAACCTTCTTCTTCATCAAGGGGTACCCTCATTCTTTATCCTCAGTCTGTAGCCAAGGGTGGGTCTTCCAACTCTTATTCAACATGCCACAATATTCTTCCTTTTCCATGTGAGGGAGGCTTACTATAGTAATCATCTTGATTTTGAAACAAAGGGTCAAGTGGTGGTGGTGGCTGAGTGGTAGGTACAGGTCTAAGACCAACTGTGGTCTCGACATGTGGTCTTTAGAGCTAGGGCTGATGTAAGGGTGGTGTTTGGTATTGGTTGGAGCCCATATTGGTGTTAGGAAGGTTGCCCTTGTTCATGCCACCAATACTTGCCTCACTTATAGGCATCTTTCCACACGCTACGTTCACCTTTGAAACTCCTTCATTGAACATCCCCATTTGTGTATTGAGCTCACTTAAGGCTTGTAGAACAGCCTTCATGTCATCCAAAGGGGCTTCTTGGTCTGCCATTGATACCTATACAAACAAAGAAATAGAAGATAGTGTTGATCTCACAAGTGTTTTCACTCAAACTTACTCTTTTTTCACTATTTGTGTATCAGTCTCTTGTGGATAGGTGCTCTCGGCCAAATTTCTCTACAAGTCCAAACTTGTAAGTTCTTCAACCCTCCTATTAAATCCAACTAGACCCCTAGGAAAAAGGTTGCCAAAATGTTTGAACTAAGAACAAGTTTGTAAAGCCTTAAAACTCCACTTGAAAAAGGCACTAGTTACCGTTTTGGTAGCTATGTTGGGTTTTGTGCAATTTGATTTGGGTGGATGGGGGCCTAATGAAGTAATATAGTTATTTCAAAATAGCTTTTGGTTATGAAAATATTTGTGGTGAAAAGTAACCTTGAAACCGAAACACTAACACAAACACAATCTTTCACTTTTCTAGGGCTTTTGTCCCTTGATGCTCCCTTGAGATTTTCTCTTTTGAAACTTAATGTTCTTACTCTTTTAGAGCCCTAACCAAATAGTTGATGAACCACAATGACCTCTTTTGGTCTTAGGGTTTCGGTTTAGGAACTCAAGAACACTTGAACAATAACTATGAACATAAAGAAGAACACAACCAACAAGACACTTCACTTGATGTTTGAAACTTTTCTTGTTTGCAAACAGGTTTCTCTTGTGAAACTCACCACAAATCCAAAAAAAAAAGTTAAATAATAAAAGGTTCTAACAACTTAAAACAATTTAAAGAATGAGTTGAAAGAAGATTTGAAACCGAAATCTCAAGAACAAACCAAGAACAACCAAGAACAACAAAGTACATTCAAAGATGAGAAACTAGGGTTTTAGTACCTTTGTTGTTTACAGACGCAAGTATAGTGTTAAAAAACAATCTTCCTCTTAACTTTCATCTCTGATACCAATTTATATGAACCTCTAATGGTTGTGAGAGGAACATACAAACCCGGGATCAAAGAGGAAGAAGATGATGGATAGAAGTGGCTCAAACCCTAGTTGATGAACATCATGGGGTTTATTTTTGAAGCCATGATTAAAGGGATGGAACTAACACCTCCTTAAATGGATGTTGAGGTAATACAAGTTTCGTTCATAGATAAAATGGATTGAACCTAGGGGCTGGATAGTGGAACATAGATGGAGAACCCTAGTTGAATAAGAGAGAGCAAAAGCTTCTTCAATCTTGTTTGACAAATGAATTCTAACCTTCAAGTGTTTGTGCGTCCAAAACTAGTAACCCTAGGATGCTACCAATCCATCCCTAACATGCAAAGACTAAGTTACCCCTAGCTTAGCAACTAACATAAGAAATTCAGCCCCCATTAGATGTTAACCCTAGTTAACTAGGCTAATTAAGAGTGTTTAGCTAGCTAACTATTACTAGAAATGTCTTAATAAGAAATTACATTTGAAATAAAGTAAAATTGTTGTAGGAGACTTTCTTGAAGAGGAATGAGATATTTGGATGAGTCTTGATCACTTCTTAATGGGATTTGGCTTCATTGTGCTGGAGGCGACCACTGCTGAAAGTGACATTTCTCTTATCTTCAATTGAGTGCACAAGTTTCAATTCTTCTCCAAATTGCATGAAACCAGCACCATTCTCTTCCTATTTCCAACAAATTTCCAATGCATACTTATTTTCCTATATTTGGAGCACTTTGGTTGATGGTCTCCAAATAACTCAAAAAATGGCCAAGTATTGTGAAGGAGCTTGATGCATTGTTCTTGTAACGGCTGCATAGAGAGCTAACGACCTCAAAATTGGGTGATACTAGTTCCATTGGACTCCTATTCTCTAGAAATAAAATTTATCCTTTTTAAGTGACCCATTTGGACTCCATATGAGAGCGATACAACTGTTTGGAGTTGAGATCTTATTAGTGCCTTGCTCCTCAAGCTTTTCCCATGGTTATTCTTCAATGCTCCCATGTATGCTCCTTAGGATCACATCAAATAGAGTGTCACATTTGTAATACTTTGGTAGGAAAGAGGTGGTTGGTGTCAGGGGACAGGTGGCAAGAGTATTCCAGAGGCAAGCCATCTGGTGATAGTGTGTTGATGGCATGACCTCGGTTTCGGGTATGATGCCTTCAGCCATTTTTTAGTGGGCCCACTTTCCTGGGTTGCTAACTTAAGTGTTTTTATGGGCTCTTTGGGTCTATAGGCCCAACCAATGCCTTAGTTTAGGCCTATTAGCCATCAGGTATCAAGGCCGTTCTCCCGATGGAACTGATAGTACTTTACCTCATTGCGCTTGGCTTCTTTTGGCATTACCCTTGGCCAAATGATGTTTCCTTCCTTTTTGAGAGTGGCTAGAATAGTGGTTCGGGATGTGTTGAGGGGGGTCAGTGATATGGGTTTTCTGAACCCCTTCTTTTATCCTCCCCATCATTCAGAACTCCTTAAATTTGTTATTTGATCCTCCATCCTGTGCTCTCGAGACTCCTTGACGTCGGTCCATGCTTCCCGTTAAGATAACAACTCTTGATCTATCATGTGCTTATGAGTTACCGAATACATTTCTTCAACTGAGGAAGGGTTTTTCCTGGATAACTCGTAAGCCAGTCTAGAGTTCGGCAGTAGGGCTTTGGTGAAGGCCACGATTGGGATATTATCGATCAGATCTGATGCATCTACAACCTCTTTGTTGAACCTTTCAATGAATTCCCGAATGCTTTCATTCAGTTTCTGCTTGATGTCGAACATATAGATGGCCCACTTTGCTGATCGCTTACTCCCAATGAAATGGGTAGTAAATTTTGCAGCGAGTTCTCCAAAGGAAGAGATTAAATCTGGTGGCAAGGTATTGTACCAGCTTGAGGCTAGCCCTCTGAGGGCTACTTCCAGACATTTTCATAAGATGGCTTCATCCGCTCCTTTCAGCGCCATCGCTCTCTTGTATTTCCTGATGAATGAGTCCAGGTCACCCGTATCGTGGTAAATTTCGAATGGGTGAGGGAGGCAGAATACCCTCGACATTAGGCTTTCCTGGATTCTGTAAGTGAATGGCCTTTCTTCATTTTAGGACCCCCAGGGCCTTACTTCTGATGTCCTTCTTTGGTCCCTCTTTACTTCCTCCAACCTTCTCATCATTTTCCTGATGACTTCATCCCTTGGATCTTCTTTGTTTAGGCGTTCGGATCTTGAGGAGAGATCCTGGGTGATCGGGATCTTTGAATCTCCCTTCCTCTCGCATAGCGATGGTCAATGAGTTCCAGGTTGGGAGTTCAGGATCTTTTCACGTCGAGACCGCTGTTGGAGTGTGAGATGATTGTCCTATTTCAGGAATGTCCCATCCTTCATCGTCAGCTCTGCCTTTCCTCGGCCAAAACCATTTTGATAGTTCTGATCAGGGCTAGATCTGGTAGATCTGATGCCTGCCTAAAATTGCTTCTGTCTAAGCTTGAAGATGTTCTGAGGCTAGTTCCTTCGTTGGTTAGACCTGCGGATGTACCATTGTCCGTGCTTCTGGTATATTCCGTATCTGAATCTTCAGTGAGGGAATTCTCACCTTCAGGTAGTGCTATATGGGAACGAGGTACCCCTACCAACTTCTGTCAGTTGGCATCATCCTGGGGGCTTCGCCGTTCCCACAAACGGCATCATTTGGTGGTGGTCCTTTGATGGGGACCACTACACTATTGAGCCTCTTTCTTCTGGTCTTAACTACATTAAGCTCCATTTCCATATCATGGTAGGTTGTCCTGTACAATTAACAGAATCTGTAGACCACGTTGGGGTTTTTCCCGATGGTAGGTCCTCCGATGCTTAAGTCAGTATAATGGGTGAAGAGAATGTGCCAGACCCTGGGCAGAGTGAATAGTTACCTTAAATGAAGGAGTGATGTAGGCTTATATAGTCTTGTCTAATAAGGTGGCATATCCGTAATATTTGATAGGAAAGTGGTGATTTGTGTCAGTGGACACATGGCGAAAATATCCCTGAGGCTGGATATCAGGCAGTGATGTGCTGAGGGCATGACCTCGGTTTGCATGTGTGTGCGTTCGGGCATGATGCCTTCAGTCGGTTTTAACGGGTCATTTTTCCTGGGTTGCTGAATTAAGCTTCTGTATGGGCCTTTTTGGGCCGGTAGGCCCAATCTGGGCGTTGGTGACTTATGTCGGGCCTATCGGCCATCAATTAGAGATCTTCAAGTGTTGGGACAAGATGATACAAGTAGTAGGTAGATGTGAGCTTAATGAGGGTGGAAAATCGTAAGAGATCTACTACGACCCCATACCCATCTTGTGTTTGGTAGTGAAGCATCGAGAGACCTATATCGAATAGATCACAGTCTCTACTAGGTGTTCAAAGAACTTTAGCGAGAGCACACCCTTGCTCATAGGGGGTGCTCACTGGACTGTGCCAATGGCCTTCAAGACTCGGGAATCAGGTGAACGATAATGCCCCCTTCCAAGCTTTATCGGGGTTGCGAGAGCTTGCGAGACTATGATGGGGGAGAAAGGCAGTTAAGTAGAGAAGTCGTTGTCTGATATTTATCTGACCCCCTACTTAGTATTATCTAGAACTAAATCTACTATAGTTCCGTTACTCTCCTTGGTGAACACATGAGGCTTTTATTTCTGCATTTTATTTTTGTTATTTCCTTTAAGCATTTACATTCTAGAACTGTACTTTCCGCATATCTACTACTATTTACAACTCCCACTATTTCAAAATACCAAAAAAAAAAATTTCTTATAGAAAGAGATTCGATAGTTGAGTTGATCCCTGTGGTTCGACCCCAGTCACCCTGTCTACAATAGACAACCATATACTTGAGGATGAACATGCTATAAATGTAAAACTTGATTCTGAGCACTAATTTCTTATCTAAATTTTGTGCATCAGTAGGTAAAATGCTAGATTCTAGGGTTTTACTTACTTAGGGTTTAAGATACTAGTATCCATGCATTTGATGATCTAGGTAATGATTTCTTTGAGCTTTTCACATATTAATATTCTTGTTTCCTAACCACTTACATTTTCATACATCAAGGTGTTCTATAGACTGCATGAGAGGGATCCATTGACTTATACTTCAAGAAATCGGTTGGTAGACGGAATACGAGTAAGAGATAAGCGTAGGAAACCTATTGATGATTAGGTTTGGAGCTGTACAACCTCAAGAGGGCATCTCTAGTGTGCGAGAGTGACTATAGACTTTTTAATTGAGATAAAGATCGCTTGTTTGAGAGGAAAGTGAACCAAATGTTGAAACTAATCTCTAGACATGCCATGGAATGTTTAGCGAGAACCCTCACTGATTTGAATATGAATAATAGGTAGGAGTGTTTTCTCTTAGGGTTTCCCTTAGAGTATCCTCCATTTGAGAATCCACAAGTGTCGATTCTTGTATTTACATAAACATTTCATCTTCGCATTCATCTTCCTCTACTCATTCACAGATGCCATCATTTTATTCTAGGTAGTTGATGTTAGGCTTTTTGCAAGGATGGTGTAAATGATGCACAAAACAAGCACTCAAACAAAGAAATAAATTTATAAACACCTCATTTAGCCATAAGAATGTTAATTATAGTACATGGCTCAAAATAAGGGATTGAACCTAAGAGAATCAGAGCGTTTATGGTATAAATGTGTATTGTGTGTGTCTAATATAAGATGCAAATGAGATGCAGAACAAAGAGACAGTGAGTATGATGATGAAAATGAGTGTGCAGAAAGTAAATCAAATCATAGAGGGGATTAAGTGAGAGCACTTGTGGACTCTCAATTGTGGGTTCTCTAAGGTGAATCGTGCATCCTAAAGATCATACGTGTGTAACTAAACTCATGTCCTAAATGTAGGCTATCTCTAACTCCACCGATCGATCATGAAGGTCATCTCTAACAGTCTGTGGATTGACCTTCTGATTATGAAGAATCGGAACCTAAAGCACTCATTTTGGAAACAACACATATAAACTCGAATAACAAAAAATCCTATGAGACATGGAAATCTAATATCTCCTACTCAATATACCACATAAAAACAATGAGGGTTCACATCATAAGTCTCCGATCGTGCTAGAGGTGAGTTACGACAATTGGTCTCACGCTCCTCTCAGACACTGGATCCATCTCTAAAAAACATTCATCCTACACTAGCCGCTCTCATGTACTAGGTACGTTGCTTTCGAGGGTTTACATTGCCTAACGTTTGAAGACCCAGACATGGCCAAGAAGGGGGTTAATTGGCTTTAAAACAGATTCAAAACTCTTTTAGCTTTGAAACCAAACCCTTAAAACCCTCTGATTAACACATTGATAACACAGAGTTGAAAACACTTGTAGCAACAAGGTATCAATGCGTGATGATCAGCACTGATAAGAGATGTAAGAAGAATGAAGAACACATGGATTTATAGAGGTTCGGTTCAACTTAACCTACATCTTCTCCTTAAGACACACTTGAGAGTTTCTCCACTATAACTGAGGCCTGACACACAAGTCTTATATAGAGTTTTTCCTTACACACAAGACTTCACTTGCCAGACACAAAAGACTTTCAATTTCCTGACTAACATGACTTTCATTTGCCTGACTAATAGGACTTTCACCAATGCCTGACTAACAGAACTTTGCAAATGCTTGACTAACAAGAATTTCTCAATGGCTGCCCGACACACAGGACTTCACACCAAACTTCCTGACTAACAGGACTTTCACCAATACTTGACTAACATGACTTTACAAATACCTGACTAACAAGACTTTCTCAATGGCTGCCTGACAGACAAGACTTTACGTAAAACTACCTGACTAACTAGACTTTAGGTGATGACAATGTTAGAATTCTTGGTGCATTAAGACCTTTTTTAGATTAGCTAGAAGTAGCTAACTTTAGCTCAACTGAGCTTGTTACAGTCACCACCAGAAAAATGGTGTAAATATGAGAAAATTATCGACGGGCAAAATCTGTAATTACTGGAACTTTATGTTCAAGCATGCGGGGCATATTTTTTGATGTTTCTCGTGTCCCAGGAAGTGAGTTAAGGTTTATCTCTGAGTTATTCCGCATCAGAAGATCGATATTTGGGTATCGAGCCATTTTACCAAAATTTACCTCGGAAGGGTAAATTGGTCATTTTGGAGAAGTGGATGTGTTTTTGATAATTCTCATGACCCGAGAATTTATTTGAAGCCCATTTTATGGGACTTTAGTAATTTAGAATATTTTAGGAATCCCGGATCATTTTGCCAAAGATTGGTTTCGGAGGGTAAAATGGTCATTTTAAAAAATTGGGTAAAAAGCCTAATTTGATTAAATCATATAGGGGCTGCTTATTTAGGCTTGGTAATGGGCTTTGAGTGGGCTTGTGTTGTATTATTACAAGAAGAGGACTTATTTTGGATTTTAGTAAAATAAGTTAAGTATATTTGGTAAGTAGAATCCATGTGTTGATTCCTAGTGGCCTAGATGGATTGCATAATCTAATCTAAATGCTAGGAATGAAGATGAGGAGATAAGGTTCTACATTATCTACCAATTTATCTAAGAATGGAAATTAGATAAGTAAGTAGTAGTAGTAGTTGTAGTAAGAAACAAAATACAAAACAAACATACCTCTTACCTTGCAAAACCTGTCGGTTTTGGGGAGCTCCATCCTTGGTGATTTCTTCAAGTCTTCTTCATCTTCAAGCTTCTTTGGTCTAGGATTAATCAAGATTCATCAAGTTAAGAATTTTCCTTGGTTAATTAGTTAAGTTATTAAGGTTGGAACATGGAAATAATCCTTATCCTCTCTTGTTCTTGAAGCCGAAAATTGAAGGGAGTTCATGCCCAATTTTTTTCATCAATTCCTTCCTAAATATTTAAGGTAATCTTAAATCCTTGGTGATTATCAAGTCCTTTAATCATCCCCTCCATGATTCCATGTTGGTTGAAGTTTTGGAGTTGATTTAGAAGCATGTTTATGAACAGCTATGGATTTGTGTTGAAAGCATGCTTGTATTGTGTTCATGGGAGCATGATGAACATGTTTTATGTTTGGTTTGATGTGTGAATCATGAGGGAAATGGTTGATGTTGGTGAGGCCAAAATATTGGATGAGAAATTTAAGTTGATGTTGGTTGAATGTTTGTGAAGGAATGGTGTTTTGGTAGTGTTTGTGAAGTTTTAAAGTTTTGGGTTTAATTGGAAAATGATATATGAGGAAGAATGATGGAGGCCGAAATTCATTGGATGGTTTGTGATGAAATTTTGGTTAATGATGTTTTGTTGGAAAAAGTTGTAGATTTATTGATTAATTGGAGGATTAATCATGAAAGTATTGTTGGGAGTTTAAGAAAAATTATTTGGGAAGAAAAAGGGTGAAGGCAGAAACTTTAATGGTGTTTTGGTAAATATGGAGTTTTGTTGTTAAAGTGTTGAAGTTATGGATTAAATGGTAATTTTGGTGAAGTAAATGAAGTTAGAAATTGAAAGGAATTAATTTGGAAAAGTTTTGGGTAAAAGTGTATGTTGGCCGAAAGTTAAGGGATTGGCCGAAATTAATTGTGAATTTTGGGTAATTCTCATGATTAATTGGAAAAGAATTGAAAAGTGGACAAAAACTTGAGTTTTGTCACTTTCTGAAGTTTTAGGGTCAATTTGCACATTTTGTGAAAATTTGGGTATTTTTGTGCAAATATGGAAGTTCGATTGGAAATTGGTCATTTGTGATGAAAGTTGTTAACTTTTTGATAATTTTGAAAATTTTGTGAAGTTTTGTGCCAATTTGCATATTCTGGAAAAATTTGGATGTTTATGTGCATTTTGGTGATTAAATGGAATTAAAAAAGTTAAGTTAAGCATTTTGGAAGTATGAAATGAATCATGGAATTAAATGAGCTAAGGTAAGGTTTATTGGAAGATTTGTCACTTAAAGTGGCAACCTTTACTATTACAGGTGCCATATTGTGCCACCATTAAGTGGCACCTTGTAAAAGCTTAAATATGGAAGAACTTCTACTTTTTTTGCTTCATTTTACTTCCAAAAGTCCATGTTGGTTGTTGAACACCATACCTCTTAAATAACCAATCCCATCCCCCATACTTTAGCACATTCCTCCCACTCATGCCTCTCTTACTATAAATAGAGAAGGCTTTGTATTATTGTAAGGTAGAACAAATTTTAATTAAAGCTTGAGAGGATTCAAACCTCAAGCCTCTTATGGGTATCAACACCTCCATCTCCACTTCTAGCCCTTGAGGTGCCATTTATGGTCCTGAAGATGTATCTCAGGTATTTCCTTGACACCCCAAGTGAGGAGGTGCCCAAGCCATCTCTATCCTGACATTATTTGAATTATTATCTCATTATATGAGCGAGGAGGTCATCAGAGCTACTTCTACCATTTCCTCCTTTTTTCGAGCTCCCGCAAGATATATCCTTTATAGGAGGTGAACCTTGCCCCATCCGTCCACGGTAAGGTCATATAAATTGGTATCAGAGTATACTGCTTGGAGGAGTTCATTCATGTTGTTCTTCTCACTGAAGCTATTAAGAAGCATAGAAAAGGCACCCCGTTAGAGAATTGGACATTTGATTGCCTTGTCATATGAGCAAGTCGATGTTCGACATTCAAAGAAGGAGTTTCCCATGTTCTGTTAGTGTTTTATCAAGTATTGCTCAACCTCGTAGTTGGGAGGTTCTTAGTGCTCAATCTCAACAACTCTTCTATCTTGCCTCTGTATCTTTCTTATTATGTAAGTTTTATGTAATTTAATTTTCTTTTGTTACCGGGTAGTTCTCACTTTGGATTTGAGGATGAAACCATTAAAGAGGGAGAGTATGAAATGATTCTGAGGTTACAAGATCCACTCCAGATCCAAGCTTAATGAGCAAAGAAACTTGGATAATATTTTAAAGCATTTTGGTCATGAAAGAGATGAGATGAAACTTCCTTGAGATGGAAGTGTGGGATACACCCCAAGCAAGCTCAAGATCTACCATATGATACTACTCCAAAGTGCAAGAAATGAGTCTCATAGTAAAGCTCTTTCAAAGTGGAGAAAAATGGATTTTAAATCACCTCAGTCGGACACCCGTAGTTAAGATATTCACAAAACAATGATTAAACCCGCCAGAAGAGCTAGAGCAGACAGACTTCCGCCATCTAATGTAAGGTGTCACCCTATGCAGCCAAAAGGCACCTCAAAGTGGCGCCCTTTACTATTATAGGTGTCATATTGTGCCACCAGTACATGGCATCTTGAACAAACTTGAATTCAGAAGAACTTCGACTTGTTTTTCTTCATTTTACTTCCAAAAACCCATGTTGGTTGTTGAACACCATACCTCTTAAAAAACCAATTACATACCCCTTACTTTAACACATTCCTCCCACTCATGCATCTCTTACTATAAATATAGAAGGCTTTCTATTATTGTAAGGTAGAACTAATTTTAATGAACTCTTGAGAGGATTCATATCTCAAGCCCCTTTTGGTTCTCAACACCTCCATCTCTGCTTCCAGCCCTTGAGGTGCTGTTTACAGTCCTCAAGATGTATCTTGGGTATTGCCTCAAAACCCCAAGCGAGCAGGTGCCCAAGCCATCTTTATCCTGACATTATTTTGATTATTGCAACATCATATCAGCAATGAGGTCATTATAGCCAATTCTAACATTTCCTCCCCTTTTGGAGCTCCCACAAGCTAGATCATTCATAGGAGGTGAAACTTACACCATCCACCCTTAGGAGGTTCATGTCAATTGGTATTAGAGTTATACTATTTAGGAGAGTTCATTTATGTGGTTTTTCT
>JBBYHH010167772.1:0-13906 GCA_038382905.1 Daphne laureola | reverse complement strand
AGTGTAGACCCAAGTATGGCCAAGAGGGGGTGAATTGGTCTTAAAACAGATTTAAGACCTTTGGCTTTTCAACCAATACACTCAGATCAACACATTGATAAATCAAAGTTGAGTATACTTGCAACATCAAGATATCAACGCGTTGATGGTGTGCACATATAGAAGTGTGTAGAAGAGAGAAGGACACATAGATTTATAGAGGTTCGGTCAACTTGACCTATGTCCTCTACTCAAGTCATACTTGACACTAGAACTGAGCCCTGACACATAGGGCTTATATAGAGTGCCTAACAAACAAGACTTGATCAAGGCTGCCTCACACACAGGACTTTATGCCAAGTGCCTAAGTAACATGACTTAACCAATTGCCTGACTAACAAGGCTTTCACAATTATCTGACACACAAGACTTTGTACAATGGTTGCCCGACACACAAGACTTTACGTCAAGGTTTCCTGACTAACATGACTTAGAATGTAGACAACAATGTTGTGATTAACCTGTTAATAGAGTATCCTATCAACCTTCATCTTCATTGGGAAGTTTCACTTAATCAGTGATGAAGAACTGGTCTATCACTACCAACTAATAAAGTTGATCTATGTACGCTCTAGAGAGATAGCCTTATACAAATAGAGATATAGAGAATAGAAAGGATTCTTTATTGATAAACTTTCTAGTGTAGTCAAATCTTCTTGCAGATGATCTTCAGAAGGATTGCAGCTTTGTGAATGATAGCTTTGAGAGTTTCTTTGATCTGTGAGAGTGATGAACATGATGAAGAATGTACAGATGCATCTGATATGATCTCAGTATTGTGTGTGTATTCATTTCTTCCTTCTTCTTCAGCTTTTATAGGCTCCAAGTTGTGCATAATTGGGTAGGAGTGTCTAGAATCATTTCATAGCTATTGTGCATGAATAGTTTACTTTTTGGAGCTTTCTTCTTGTTGGCTAATTAATTTCTAGCCGTTGCAAATCTTCACAGATTTCTGTCTTATTCAATTAACGCGTCGATGAAGACTAGCTTCAACAAATTGATGGATTTTCTTCTTTGATCTTTGGCTTCTTCGACAGCTTCAACCTTGTAATCTTTCTCTCATAGATGTATCTCAGTAGTAGAGTGATTGGCTTCTTGAATGATTGCTTCAAAGCTTGTGAATCATGAAGCTTGTGTTTTGATATTTCTTGCCATCAATGCATTGATGCCTTCTACATCATGCGTTCTTTGATTTCTTTCCTTATATGAGCCGATTGTATCTTGTCAATCAGATATTTTCTAGATCTGATGAAGAATATGACCGTTGCTTCCATAAAATTGATCTCCAAGATGTATTCTTTGATTTATCTATGAATATGGCTAAGAATCAAGTCCACATTAATCAAGAAAATGGATCTAAATGCTCAATTATCAAAATATGCAATGTGTTATTAATAACACATGAATTCTTACACTCTTGCATACTTTGCATTTTAATCCCAATATTTTTTATCTGATCAACCAAGAAATGATAATCTTGGTGAGGGCACTAAGTTTATCAAACCTTTACAAAATGGTCCTCAAGGTTTTGGAATCATCAAAACAAAGTGGTTGAAGACAACAAAGTCAATATCAAGCTCTGCTTTTTCTCATGGCTCCTCTCTTACTCTCATTGTTTTGAAAAATAACATACAATTGAGAAACAAATTTAAGCACATCTGTTTCTCTCTCAAGAAAACTTTTTCATTTATTTATAACTATTTGCCCGAGGTCACATCTTGAAATTTTCTCAACTCTCTCATAAATGCAATTCTTAGCGGCATTTCATCGCTTAGCCAGACTTTCTCAGCCAACATTTTTTTCGTGTTCCCTCGCAACTTACTTCTGAACCCCATCCCTCAGTTTCATGTCTCCCGCCCTTCTTTTAGTTCATGATCAATAAGTTCCAAGGGACCAAAGAGAGATATAGAGAAGAGGATGGTTTCAGATGTGGGTTCAAGAAAAAATTAGGCTTTTAGGCCCAAAAGGGGTTAACTAAGGAAAATTATGTATCAGTTGGCCTCTTTTGGAAATTGGCTAATCCTAATTTTTCATTATCATCAATAATTACACTAATCGATGTGAGTTTACAGTGGTCAAGATGTCCAAGTTCTAGTTTAGAAGTGAACCTAGATACTCTCAAGAAGAGCAATCACTCAGTCAAACATGTAGAGAAAACGTTTTGGCCTCAAAACTCATATGGTTATTTTTTCATTCACATAGTTGAATTTGTTTTTGTCATATCCCATAAATTTGAAAATTTGAATGATTATCAATGGTTCCATCTTTTAAAAATCAAAGTTGTGAAATTGGAGTTCTTGCTTAAAAGTTTTGAAAAATGAAAAAATATTGCAACCAAAAAATGCATGTTGGATATATAAACTAAAAATGAAAATATCATGCAGAATGTAAAATGAAACTACTATGTACAAAGTATCATTTACACTGATCATGGTATTCATTCTCTCAATTCCAGAAAAAGCATGTAATGCGTACCCCTCAAGTTAAAATTTACCATCATAAATTCAGTACCTCGATGTTATAAGAACTAGCATCGTAAAGTTGTGGTGAATCCGGGTAATCCATTGGATCTGGGTAATCCAGATCTTTTTCCATATCCTCCTCTGAATCCTCTTCCGGCTAATATTGCATGGGTTCTACCGCCAGAATTTCCTCTGGCTGGAGGTTTGCTCCTGGCACATTTGGTGTTGGTGCTTGAGCTCGAAGTCCTTGTGTGGTGATTTCTCATACTTCTACCATAGTTGTTTTGTCCCTAGCTAAAGGAACGATGACTCTGTCTAGTAGCAGCGTTATGAGCTGCGTGAATGCTCACGATGAGTGAGGATATTCAACAGTCAAGATGATCGCCCTATGGATCTTTGTGGCCAGGTCAACCTCATGCCCAATTACTATCTTGTACATCAAATGGACCTGATCATCCACAGGCAGGTGGTCTTTCATCATTGGCATTACATCTGCTGGATGAATCAACTCCATGCTAAGTTTTTCAAAGGTAAGAAGTGGGAGTCGAAGAGAGCTCCTCGCTCGAAGATTTGTGACTAGGATTTGGAACCAATGGAACTCTGAACGTGACCTGTTTCCGGAAATGGCCAGGTCATGTTGCCTCGTCATCCGGTAGTTTGGGAGGTGGAAAGCCATGACCCTGGCTATCATCATGGGGGAGAAGTTGACACGCACTCCCATCACAGTGACTTCCTCGATTCTTCTTGGAAGGTGGTTGAAGTTGCCTATGTAAGTCAGTCCAGTTGACGGTGTAAAAGCTCCATCGTCATGACCTGATCACTTCATGTATAGGCTCCAACTCATCATCCTCATAGTTAAAGTTGATATGTTCAGTGAACTCTTCTGACGACCCCTCGAAGAGTCTCCTTGTCAGCTCATTCTGAAATATGAGTTCATATCAGAGTTTCTCAAGGCTTTTATATCGTGGCCTTCCGTCACCAGCCATCTGAACCTTGCAAGGAGTAAAAAATAACTTTTATGGGAAAAACTTGACTGGAGGAGGTGTTGAAAGAAAATTACGATTTTAGTGTGTGAAAAACTGAGAAGGGAAGGTAAAATTTCAAAGGCATGGTAAACATTTTCTGAGAGGACGTTTTTAACTTTGCCGATTTTCAAAGGACGGTGCAATCTCGCTGTAATCTATGCGCAGTTGCGCCGCCTGTGTTGACTTTGTTGCTTCCTAACTTATGTTTTGATGATTCTAAAATCTTGAGGACTTATTTGTAAATTTTCGATGAATTCAAGGTCTTGACCAAGATTACTAGTTCTTGGTTTTAAAGCTCAAATTTGTTGGGATACAATTGCATATTATTCAAAAGAATAAGAAACAAAGTGATGTTTGATCATTATTGCATATTACAGTATATACATGTTTAAATCCATTTTCATGATTAATGTGGACTTGTTTCTGATGGCCAATATGCCCAAATTAAGCCACCAAGGCCCAGATTGGGCCCACCAAACCCAAAAAGCCCATGAAAATGCTTAAGTTAGCAACCCAGGAAAGCGGGCCCATTAAAAACGACTGACAATGTGGTACCTAAACACAATAGGATATAGACCGAGGTCATGCCCTCAACATGTAGCTGCCCGATGACCAGCCTCTTGGATATCTTTGCCACGTTTTCTCTGACACAAACTGCCTTTTTCCTAACAGATATTATGGACATGCCACCCTATTAGACAAGACTATATAAGTCTACATCATTCCTTCATTAAAGGTAACTATTCACTCTGCCCTAGGTCTGACACATTCTCTTTGGTCACTCATCATACTGACTTAAGCATCAGAGGACCCACCGTAGAGAAAAACTCCAACGCGATCTACAGATTTTATTACTTGTGTAGGCCGTACGACCCAACCTAGGAGATGGAACTCAATGTGACCAAGACCAGGATATAGAAGCTCAAGAGCGTGGTGGTTCCCACCGGAGTGCCGCCACCAAATGGTGTTGTTTGTGGGAACGGTGAAGACCTCTAGGAGAACACTAATCGTCAAAGGTTGGAGGGGGTACCCCATTCCCATGAAACCCTATCTGAAGGCGAGAACTCTCTCACCGAAGTCTCATCAGATCCAGAGTACACCTGGAGCACAATTGATGGGACACCCACTGGACCAACCAATGAAAGAACCAGCCTCTAAGCGTCTTCAAGTCTGGATATGAGTAAATTTAGGGATGCATCCGATATGCCAGATCTCGCTCTAATCAGGATGGTCCTAGCTGAAGAATGGCAGAGCAGACACAGAAGGTCGGAGCATTCCCGAGGCAGAACCATAACTTCGCACTCCAATAGAAAGCACTCAATCACTTGGAGGCCCGAAATGGGAAGGGCTAGAACCCCCAGCATTGAGCTCATCCATCAAGGCCACTCACGGGAGAGACAGAGACGAAGATCCCGATCACCCAGAATCTGAAATCATTCCCCGTGACCTGAACACCTCGTTACGGAAGATCCCAGAGATGAAGTCATCAGGCAGATGATGAGAATACTAGATAAGGTAGAGAGGGACCCAAGAAGGACATCCAAAGTAAGGTCTTGGGGTCCTTCAAACGAAGAAGGACCATTCACCCGCGGAATCTGAGAAAGCCCGATGGCAAGAGTTTTTTGTCTCCCGCACCCATTAGAGATCTACCACGGCACGAGAGACCCTGATGCATTCTTCAGAAAGTATAAGAGAGTGATGGAACTAAAGGGGGCGGACGAATCCGCCTTATGCAAGTGTTTCAAAGTAGCCCTCGGAGGACCAACCTCGAGCTAGTAGAATGCTTTTCCACCAGACTCAATTTCTTTATTCGGAGAGCTTGCTACAAAATTCACTACCCGCTTCATCAGAAGCAAGCGATGGGCTAAATGATCCATCCAAATGTTTGACATCAAGCAAAGACCGAATGAAAGCATTCATGAATTTGTAGAAAGGTTCAACAAGGAAGCAGTGCATGCCTCAAATTTGACAGATAACATCCGCATTATGGATTTCATCAAAGCCCTACTGCCTAACTCCAGATTGGCGTACGAGCTGTTCAGAAAGAACCTTTCATCAGTTGAAGAAATGTATCCGGTCACCCATGAACACATGATAGCTAAAGAGTTGTTATCTCAGCGAGAAGCTAAGACCGAAGTTAGAGATACCAGTGAGCAGAAGATGAAAAATCAAAGGACCAAAATAAGGAACTCAGAAGGTTGGGGAGGGCAGAGGAAAATGGTTCAGGAAACCCATATCACTAACCCCCCTCAACACATCCTGAACCAATGTCCTCGCCACTCTCAAGAAGGAAGGAAACGTAAGATGGCCGAGGGCGATGGCAGAAGGAGCAAGGCACAATGAAACCAAGTATTGTCAGTTCGACAAGGAAAATGGCCATGACACCGAGCAGTGCTACCAGTTAAAAAGATATATTGAGCACCTGATCAAAAAAGGCTCATTGGTTCAGTACTTGAAAATGCCTTTGGGCGAGGGGGAGAAGCGACCACGAGGCAAGGAAAATGCGCACCCTGATGAATCTAACTCAAACAAGAGGGGAAGAAGGAAGTCCTCAGGCCGAGCTACTGGAGTAATCAACACCATCACCACTACACTCGGATCCAACGAGAGAAAAAGGAAAGCTAGAGAGGTCACTTCCTTCAGTTATGGTGGGCCATCGAACAAAGTCAAGAGGGCCGATGACACCGAGGTAAGGCTCCCACACTATGATCCACTGGTCATCACTATCAGAATATGGACCATTGATGTCAAAAATGTCCTCTGCGATGATGGCTCAAACGTAGATGTATTGTTCACCAAGACATTCAAAGGACTAAACCTAAAGTTAAGCAAGCTCACCCTACTGAAAACAGCCACTTACAGAGTGAGACCAGACAAATTACCTGTCCTTGGATGCATTGAACTCCCGACCATGTTCATGGGTTCGGGTCCCGAAGGAGAAAGCAGGTATACTACTGTAATGGTCAAGTGGTTGGTCATCGATGTGCCCTCAACATACAATGTCATCATCGGCAGAGAGACTCAAGGAGCCATTCACATGAGGAGTGACGTCAAGTACTTGACAGTGATATTTGAGACCGATGAAGGTGACGCATCTATTTATGTCAATCAGAAGGAAGCAAGGGACGTAATGGCAATCAGCCAGAAATACATGAACCCCGAAAACCCGAAGGAAGAAGAAACTTATAATTTCCAAATGAAAGAAGTTATGCTCACGGAAGAACGATTCACACGAATCGCAAGTAGCCTTCCCGAGGGAAGTAAAGCTAAACTTGTAAGCCTGTTTTAGTCGAATAAAGATCTCTTTGCCTATTCTTCGAGTTACATGCCTAGGATTGATCCCGAAGTAATTCAACACAACTTTTGCTTTGACCCGAACGCAAGACCGATAAAATAAAAGAAGCGAAATAACGCTCATCTCAAAAGGAGCAGATCTCGAAACTTCTCAATACCGGTGAAATCAGAGAAGCCTCATTTCCCGAATGGTTAAGTAACCCAGTGGTCACATCCCGAGAGGATAGCGACAAACTACGCATGTGTATTGATTTTACCAACCTCAACTACACTTGCCCGAAGGACTCGTACCTAACACCACTGGTAGACAGGCTAGTAGATTCAATATTCGGTCACCCCAGGCTCAGCTTTCTCGATGCTTATAGTGGGTATCACCAAATCTGAATGAATCCCAAAGATGAAGAAAAGATCTCATTCATCAGTGACTCCGGCATACATTGCTACATAAAGATGCCCTTCGGGCTAAAACACATTAGGGCCACTTACCAAAGACTCATGGACCGGGTAATTAACAACCAATATGGTCGAAACTTGGAAGTCTACGTAGATGACATCATTATCAAAAGCAAGGAAGAAGATGACTTGATCTGGGATATAGAAGAAGCCTTTGAGCGACTCAGAAGGTACGGCGTAAGACTCAACCATAATAAATGTGTGTTCGAGGTAAACGCGGGAATATTCTTCAGCTTCATGGTGTCCGAACGAGGTATAGATGCAAACCCAGCCAAGATAAAGGCCCTCATGAACACAAGAACACCTACTTCTATCAAGCATGTATAAAGGTTGCTCGGGCGAATCACAACACTGAGCAGGTTCATATCAAGATACGGGGACAAGTGCAGACCCATTTTTAAATTACTGGTAAAGGAAGGAGCCGAACTTGAGAGGATCAGAGTGACTAAGGCTGAGAAGATGACAAAAGAGCACAAGGCGGTTCAAAGGGCCAATTTTGTATGGAGCCCTGAATGCTAGAAAGCATGGGAAAACATCAAAACGTACCTAAAAGAGATGCCAACCCTAAGGCAACCTACTGAAGGTAATCCCCTAATAGTCTATCTAGCCGTCAGGGAGAAATCAGTGAGTTCAGTTCTCATTCAAGAAGACGACAAAAGACAGCAATGACTAATATACTACGTAAGCAAATCCCTGCATGGAGCTGAGGTCAATTACCCACTACTGCAGAAAGTGATTTACACCCTTGTCCTCTCAGCCCGAGGGTTAAAACCTTATTTACTCATATACACCATCCTGGTCCAAACAAATTTGCCCATTAAGGATATCTTGAAAAAAGTGGATCATTCAGAAAGATTAGCCAATTGGTGGATCGAATTATCAGAATACGAAATCTTGTACGAACCAAGAAAAGCCATCAAGGCATAGGCACTGGCCGATTTCATACTGGAACTACCTTTGGAGATGGATGAACAAACTCTTGAAGCTACGGACAACCCAGTATGGACTTTACATGTTGATGGGGCATCCGGGGCGGACAAGCAGGGGGCAGGACTAGTACTCCAAGGCCCCAAAGGGATGAAACTTACTGAATCCATCAGATTTACATTCCCAGTTACCAACAATGTGACCGAATATGAAGCCTTCATATCAGGGCTTGAGTTGGCCAAAAGAACAGGCATTCGGTTTCTTATCGCATGCAGCGATTCAAATCTGTTGGTTCAGCAAATGAACGGGGAGTACGAAGTCAGAGAACAAAATGTAAAGAAGTATGTAGATGCCGTGAAAAAATTAACAGCAGAATTCAAGCGTCTACGCATCGAAAAGATCCCTCGGGCGATGAACGCCGAAGCAGACTCATTATCCAAGTCCGAGCAATATGATGAGGAAATAAGTCAACCAAGTATAAATTCAATTCAAGTTATGAACATCAGCTCAGGATGTCATCTACCTTATTGGAAATTCCTAACCGAAGGCACGTTACTCGAGGAAACTACAAAAGTAGCAAAGGTACGAAGGTGATCAGGAAAGTTTGTAGTCATCGGGGATAATTTTTACCGGAGAGGCTTCGCCTCCCCTCTACAAAAATGTATCGGGGAAGAAGACACTGGGGATATACTCACTGAAGTCCACGAAAGAGCATGTGGATCACATATCAAGGCAGATGCATTAGCCGCAGTCATTCTGAGGCAAGGCTACTTATGGACGAACATGAAAGAACAAGCCAAAAAGCTAGTAAACAAATGTTGGAGATGCCAAGAACATGCCCACATCCAAAGATTACCATCCGACCGTATCACTTTGATAGACTACCCAATCCCATTCACAGTATGTGGAATCGACCTCATTCGAGCATTAGCTATGGCACTCGGAGGCCTGAAATACTGTGTAGTCGCCATTGATTACTTTACAAAATGGATTGAAGCTGAAGCACTAGCCAGTATTACAGCTGAAAACATACACAAGTTCGTATGGAAAAAGATCATATGCAGGTTCGGGTGCCCGAAGGTTATCATCGCAGACAATGAATCCCAGTTTATTGATTCCGGGTTCCAAGACTTCGCTGAAGAATTCGACATCAAACTATACTTTGTCCCAGTAGCACAACTGCAAAGCAACGGGCAAGTCGAAGTCTCAAACCGAACCATGAAAGAAGGTTTGAAGAAAAGATTGGGAAAGCCTATGGGAAAATGGCGCGATGAACTCCCACACGTCCTCTGGAGCTACCGGACCACCCCCAGGAAGGCAACCGGGGAAACCCCCCTTTTGATTAACATACGACACTAAAGCATTGATCCCGATAGAAGTAACCTACCCTTCCCTCCAAGCCCAAGCATTCAAAAAAGCTGAAAACAAAAAATAGTTAAGGGTGAACCTAGATCTGCTCGAAGGAAAAAGAGAGCAAGCTGAACTCAGAAGAAAAGTTTTTCAAGAAAGAATGGCCAAATCAATCAATGCCAAAGTAAGGCCTAAATAAATAGCCGTTGGAGACTTGGTCCTAAAGAAAACAAAGTTAGGTTCGAGAAAGTCAAAAGGAGGAGTGTTCGGGGAAACATGAGAAGGACCTTTTGAAGTAATTCACAAGATCAAAAAGGAGTATATAGACTTCGAGATGAAGAAGGCAGGGAGCTCAAACGCTCCTACCATTCCAAAGCTCTCAATAAATTTTACGTGTAAGTGGAAAATATTCTGGAAGCTCAAATAAAAGGAAAGGAGGATGTAGGCTTATGCCGAACCTCTATAAAAATCAATTGCACAAAAATAGTATTTCCATTAAACAAAGCCCGAAGGCTAATAGTAGACAAATGAGGCCTAAAGGCAATTACAAGTGCTTAAAATTTAACATACATTTCCAAGGGATCAGAAGGGTTCCCTGGAGAAGGCTCCTCTGAAGGATCAGGCAGTTCAGGCTCCGATGACATCAGTGGTTGTAGAAACTTAGGACCGAACCAAGAAGGGTTCAGAGTGTACTGTTCCTTCAAATTAATGCCCGAAAGGTCAACCCCCAGGTTCAAATTCACTATCTGTCTCCGGGCAAGACAGAAGCCTTTTTGAAATTTGCCAACTGCCTGGACCGCCACCTCTCTCATCTTGCGACCGAACCCACCAAGCTTCTCAGAGGCAATCTTCAAACTAGCTTCTAGCTCATCAACCTATGCCTGAAGCTTGTTTTTGTCAATCTAAAAATGGTCCCTCAGGTTGGTGAAGTGAACGTCAAAGTCATTGAAGACCTCATCCTCAATAGCCTTCAGTCGAGCCATCCTAGCCGCCATAACTTTGGATAACGCTTCCTCAGCCTTGGTAAAGGCTTCAGTCTCATCCTCCATGCCCCTAACCAGTTGAAGTTCTACCCGAACCTCATCTGTAGGGAGCTCGAACGCCTCCCTCGAACCTTCCCTCTGCTCCAAGAACTCCTCATAAAGATTAATCCTTTGGATCATCATCGCTATCACAGACAAAGCATGGGTAGCCCTGAGTTCGGCCTTCGATCGAAGGAAGCTAGTGACCCGAACTAGATGAGCTACATATGCGGCCAGGCAATTCGTCTTCAATAAAAAATAAGGCAATACAAGGTAAAGAAAAAATGAAAGAAAAACCAAGGAAATAACTGACTTGCCTGAACAGAAAGTTTTCCAACCGCTACATCTAGGTCTGGGAGGAGGTTCTAGAGATCATCCATGGTCCGGGCAGTGGTAGCCTCTTTCCAAAGCTCTGGAGCCATGACCATGGCATCTTCCTCATCCAAGAGGCTCTGGTCCTCATGGACAAGCCAACCTGGCTCCCGAGGGATGAGATATGATCCCCACTCATGGAGCTTGGCATCCCTCTGCTGACGCCTCTTTTCTTAAGCTTCCCTTCAGGCAGGACCTAGAGTGCAAAAATGACATCGGGATAATTGGTGAAGAGGGTCATCTCCAAACATGCGGCTGAAATTGTAGAAAATCGGCCAGAAAGGAAGATGTTTCAACTTGACGGGTGCACAACCCTTACCTAACATAACCTCCATCGGGATAACATCTTTAGATGCTTCCTCAGCTCGGACAAACCTTTTATACTTCCCCCCTGGTAATCCGCCTTCTCGTGGCATCAGGAGACTCCAAGGAATCATAAATATGATCCATGTTGACACCCACAGGGATCTGAAGCAAATCAGCAGGTCCTGAGGCTGAAGACCTTCATTTCCAGCGGCCTCGGGATATGGAAAGTCAGCAGCCTCAAATGAAACATCTGGCACTTCCTCTACAGTAGCCACGGGAGCCGAGGCACCAGCACCTTTCTTCCTCTTAAGGGCCGTCTTTGGAGTTGGCTCGGGTTCCTTAACTGGGGCCAGAGCAGGGGAGTCCTCAACCGTACCCCGAAAGAGGTCCTTGAAATTGAAGTCATCACAATCGGGCAAACTCATCTCTGTAAAAAAAATAAGACAATTAGAGTTAATAATAAAGTGATCAAAGGACAGAGAGTAGAAAATCAACCTTGGACAAAAGCATCATGAGATATTTCCAGCCGAAGATGCCGAACCAAGGCTACATCTAGAGGCGTAGGAGAAGAAGGCCGGACCCCCAGAACACCGAGCTCACCCTTTATGAAGCCAAGGTATGTTAGAAGACTTTGGGTAACCATACGTCAATAAAGAGGCAGCGGGAATAGTTCTCCCGGATCATCACCAAACCAGTTCACCAGTTAACGAAGCTTATTGTGGAAGATGGTATAATTCTCCTTCGAGATAGGAACACCTATGAGTTGGCATGGAACCTTGACATCAATAAGATCCCCAACCTTCCAAGCCGTCTGGAGCTTCCATGTGGGATCAGGTCGAACAAAGAAGAACTCTATATGCCACCCCTTGAGGCTAGTTGGACACTTCCACGCGAAGTTTTATTTTATCGTAGACGTCCCTCCCGGCACGAAGTAATAAAAGAAACTCCAGGCCTTGGTCATTACCTTATAGTATTGGAGGAACGTCTGGAGAAGGGGAGATACGTTGAAGGCACCGTAAAGGGTTAAGAAGGTATTTATGTGGCTATAGGTGTTTGGGCTAAATTGGTTGATAGTCACCCCGTGGGGTTTAGCCAAATGCCGAAGGAAAGGAGAAGGAAAAAACCAGAGACCGCATTCCAATTGGGCCTTGAATACAACCATCCACCCAACCCCGGTCTCATAGACCTTGCACTTATTAGTAGGGACCCTGGTTTGGGTAGACCGAGGGAGAAAATAGGTAGCTTGCCACTCCCGAATCAACTCAGGGGTAGCTTTACTGGTGAAGTGTTCAACATCGGACCAATAGCCTTCGGGCATACTACCGTTAACCTCTAGAAGGCATGGGTACGAAGGTCGAACAGTTAAAGGAGAAGGAAAAATAGGAGCCATTTATTTACCTTTGATCACAGGTCTAAAAAAGCTGGCTCGGGCAGGAGAACCAAATGAAATGGAATTCCAAGCGGCCTGATCAACCACCCCTTTATGCCGACGGTAAAAAGCAACCTCCATAGGAAGATTGTCGGAAGGACCCGAAGCGTCGGCCAACCTCTTTACAAACTCTGGTAGATTAGTCTCACCGCTACGACCACCACCTCACCTCTGTCTCTTGAAGAAACTCGCCACCTGACGGAGAGTAGGACGATCGGTTATTAGAGACCTTGGAGAGCACAAGTAAAAACTAGAAAGTAAGAATGCGAAGTGAGGATTGCACTCAACTTCTCAAGTGCTTAAGGAGAGTCCGAGATTACAAAACATCGATAGAAGATCGATCCACATCGTTGATCTAAAAAGACATCCTGAGATTCACGCCATAATTAAACCGCCATTACCTGGAGGAAAGCATCCGGGAATCATAGGAAGAGAGTTGGACCAACGAAAACACCCGGAGGAAAGCATCCGGGAATCAAAGAAGGGCAATTTCAAAGCCCCAAAAATCAAACGGCCGGATGCACTTGCATGCTGGAATCAAAAGGGGGAAAATTCAAAGCCCCAAAAATCAAATGGCCGGATGCACTTTCATCCGGGAATCAAATGAGGGAAACTTCAAAGCCTCAAACATCAAATGACTGGATGCACTTGCATCTGGAAATCAAAGAGGGGCAAATTCAAAGCCCCAAACATCAAATGGCCGGATGCACTTGCATCCGGGAATCAAAGGGGGGAAATTTCAAAGCCCCAAAAATCAAATGGCCGGATGCACTTGCATCTGGGAATCAAAAGGGGGCAAATTCAAAGCCACAAACATCAAATGACCGGATGCACTTGCACCCAGGAATCAAAGGGGGGCAATTTCAAAGCCCCAAACATCAAAGGGCCGGATGCACTTGCATCCGAGAATCAAAGGGGGGAAAATTCGAAGCCCTAATTCACAAGACCACATAAAACAACTACAACAAGGACACCTCAGTCGATACATTCAATCTGGAGTCCTTCCAGTCCGCCAGATCCTTTTTTGGGGGAGACCTGATGGCTAATAGGCCCAAATTAAGCCACCAAGGCCCATATTGGGCCAACCAAACCCAAAAAGCTCATGAAAATGCTTAAGTTAGCAACCCAGGAAAGCGGGCTCATTATTTCTCACCCGCCTTGGACCCTTGGTAGAATTTATTATTTCTCACTATGTAATTTTGCCGGGAATTGATTCTGTAAATTCCC
>JBBYHH010167661.1:0-13907 GCA_038382905.1 Daphne laureola | reverse complement strand
ACACCGGTTCCCTCCACCCCCGCTCCCGCTCGGCGCGTGCACCTCCGCCGGACCGGCCGGGGGTGGTGGTAACAAACCTCATACGGAATTTAAATATAGAATGAGTAGTCCTTCACTTTTATAAACGTTAAAAAAAAAAACACGTAATGTTTGTTTGCATTTTCATGTTTATGCAATTACATTAACCGTACTACTTTTTAAAATTCACAAACATACGACATGTTCTCAATTTCTCTACTTACGTTAGAAATATTTATCTTTATAATATTTGCATATAAACCATGAAATGTTTAATATACAAATATTTATATTAAATTTACTTATTGTACCTCAGACACTTACATATATGTGGAAGAAAAAAAACGCATCAACCAAAACGGTGAAACTTGAAAATAGCAATTATTTTTCATAAAAATGGTCGTGTTTCAAAATGTAAAATATCTTATTAATATGATTCTTTTTTATGATATTCTATTCTACATCGATTATCATATGAAAATTATTAACATTAACCAATTTATCGCCCTACTCATAAAAAAAAAATTCTAAATTCTTTATACTTTCATTCATCATTTTAATTTTTTTAATTACCTCGTTACGGAGCACAAGTGAGAGAAAACTAGTATGAAACATTTTGTAAAAGTATGCACTTTCTTTTGGGTAAATTACAAAAAACACGATAAGGTTTGTTGAAATCTTCAGTTTGCTCTTTCTATTTTCAAATATCAACAATTACCTTCTTAAGGTTTAGTGAAATCTTTAGTCACCCCCCTTGACCGTAGTATTAGTTAACTCTTAAAGATTTTAGTAGTAATTACACAAACTATACTACAAAATAGTTAAGAGGATCCCATATTCACCTGTGTCGCAGTAGTATTGGCTCGTCTTCGTTTCTGCGGCCTGAGTTCGTCTGTGTCATGACGGTGATCAGACGACGACGATGATATATTTTAAACACTATCAAAGAGGTCCAAACTTCCATGGGGGTAGTTAAGAACATGTTGAAGGGTCTAATCAATTATGAATTGTTAGGTCACCAGAGAGCAGTCGAGTCTCTTTCATATATGCGTGTAAAATGAAGGAGTCGTTCAAAAGCCAGTTTGAGTGCGAGCTCGAACAACATTAAATGGGCCGAGCTTCATGAGTCAAGAACCTGAAATGAGGCTGAAATTTGGATTCGTAGTAAAACGAGATGAGCTCGAACATTTAAGGTTTGGTACGAGCTAGCTTGCGAGCCAATTCGAACTACATGTATAAAATGAACTGTGTCATGCGCAAGCCAATTTGAAATCGAACGATTGAACTGCGTTAATCGAACCGAGCTTCATAAGTCACGAACTCAAAGACGGCGTTGGATAATTTATAACTTAGTCTTTTTTTATTTTTTTAATTACGCATGTCGAGCCGAGCTCAAACATTTGACGAGTTGAGCTCGAACCATTTTTTTCGAACTCGGCTCGAACGAACCTGAAGTCAAGCTGACTCTCACAAACTCGAACTCAAATTCAAACTAGTTATATTCGGGTTCAGCTCGTGTAAACACCTACTTTCATATGGAGAAAAGTGATGCAAAGGAAAAGAGATGGAACTTCTTTGAACAAACTCGAAAAAATAAAGGATGATCAAAACGAGAAGCAGACAGAAGTTGAGGGACGTTTAATTGGTTTTCCTCGCCAGAAACAAAAGAATATTCGACTTTTCGTGTAAAGAAGATGATACTGCTGCTGCCTGCTACTCCATTAAAGTTGACCTGAACCGCGGTTACTGCTTACCCAGAATTTAACCGACGCCAACCATGATCAGGTGAGCGACGGTGCCGATTAACTGATCGGAATTGGAGACTGATCCAATGGTTCAGATCAAACGGAAACGAGCTTGCCAAAAAGAATTCTCTTCTTTTTTTTTTTTGCTCCTCTTCCCTTTTTCCCCTTCAATTACGAAATTAAGATACTTATATGGAAGTCGAACTGTTGATGGATGGATCCATTAACAGGTTTTTTTTTAACTAGGAATGGATTACGCTTCAGAGCTCGTTAACAGCCGAATGGATCGACGTCCTCGGAAGAAGCCTCGATTAGCCTGGGAGCTCAATCAAGCTCCGCTCAAGGTATCAATTGTAGGTTTTTCATCTTCCAGAGTTCAAATATTATCCTGGTGGGTTTGTTGTGGTCGGGGACATGTTTACTGCAATTAATCACTTTTATAAGGAAGCTGAATTCTTGATCCACTTGAATTAGATTGATTCGATGGAGTAGGTAGTGTTGATTTTCAGGTTTTGGAGATTTTTGCTGTTCCATTGAACTACGATTCTGTTTGAGAGCTGGAAATGCTACTCACTTTTAACATTAGATGTTTGGAAAGTTCTCTCAACAACATTAGTCTCAGGCGTTCTTTCGTAACAGAATCTACAATTGGTGTTAGGGTCAAGTATTGCATTCGCCTGGATGTTGCTACTTGATTGCTTTGTTCCAGTGATACTTTTCCCACCCTTTTTTGGCCAATGTTGGAGTAATGCTTCGTGTTTAAATAATCCATGACATATTGGTGCTTTCTTTTGCTTGGCTAATTATATTCGTTAGAAGGTGAGCTGTGAAGCATGAAAGAACTATTAAGGGGCTTGAAGATCTTGTATCTATTTTTTATATTATGAACGAATGGCTGCATGTAGGCTCAGTCTGGAATTTATTATGGACAAGATGTTGGAAACATGTCAAACTTTGGGCTTCAAGGGTTGTAGTAGATCATGCCAATTTATACGGAAGGGGTTTGGCTGCAAAAGGCTCTCCCCCTTGGAGAAATGATGACAAAGATGGGCATTACATGTTTGCACTTGGAGAGAATTTAACTCCTCGCTGTAATTACTCTGCCACCTCCAATTTAGATTTCTTGGCATGTATCTCATAATCTATTTCACATTTTCCATCACTGTTATAATATAAAAACTTTTGAGTGATCCATTGTTGTATGATGTATTGATTTTCTTATGTTTATGATATTTAGCTTTTTCATTTTGAAATGTCGATCTTATTTCTCTTGTGTACCCGATACTTGGTTATGGCAGTAGGCTGGTGTTTTTCAGTTCCTCATTTACCTCTTTTTAGATTCTTTCAAGTGCTTGTGAATGTGATGCGTAGGTTTAGCTTTTTGCTTTTTTTCTCCCTCAATACGGTCCTGTGTTCTTAGTCATCTTCTTTCTGTTACTAATCTTTCTTTTTTTTCTAAGATCTTTCAAGTTTATTTTAATTATCCAATTTAGAAAATCTTTCTTGAAGGATGCTAGTCTTTATTCAATTGTTTCTATTTTTTAGCCATTTTCACGCGCTAAGGTCTTTTTGTATATTTTTGCAGACAAGATTCAACGAAAAATTGGTGAAGGTTAGTTCTTACCTGTTTGTTATGTGATTGATCTGTCTACGCTTTGAAGGATAATGCTTAATGTACTAAAATTTCTATGAAATCCCCTTTCCAATTGAGGTGCCAAGTTTTTGGTGAGCGGTTCAGGTTCAAGTGGTTTCTGCTTTTCCATATATGTCTAATAATACCCCCCAATCATTTAGTTCCAGAACTTTTCGTTGGAGTTTTAGTACATTTAGCGATCTGTCTAAAACATTACTAGTACCAACTTTGCACACAATTGCCTGCCTACAGGAACTTTTGGTCAGGTTTTGGAGTGCTGGGATAGAGTGACAAAAGAAATGGTTGCCATAAAAGTTGTGCGCAGTATAAAAAAGTACCGTGAAGCAGCAATGCTTGAAATTGATGTTCTGCAATTGCTTGGAAGATATGATAGGAGTGGCAGTCGGTGGGAGAAATTTTTATACGATTTCTCCATTTGCTTATGTATTTTAATTTTTACAATATTCATGTAGCATGATTTTGAATGATTTCTCTTTGCAGCTGCGTTCAGTTAAGGGAGTGGTTTGATTATCGTAATCACATCTGCCTTGTAAGTATCTGATTCATTTATAATCCTTCTGCACGTGGTAATTATATTTTGTTGTTAAGACATACGTCAATTTAAATGGTCTCAACAGGTATTTGAGATGCTTGGACCAAGCTTATACGATTTTCTTCGCAAAAATAATTATCGCGCATTTCCGGTTGATCTTGTCCGTGAGCTTGGCAGGCAACTTTTGGAATGTCTAGCATGTGTGTGGATGTTACTTCTGCCATTCCTTGCTTTCTTTTTGAAGTTGGTGGCACCTTTGAATTGAATTACACGGACCATTGTTTTTAGTGCCCGTTGGATGAAAGATGGTTCTTTTTTTCCTTCTACCTGTAAAGTTATCTATTGTTTCCTTAAAGTGGCGGACACTATTAAAATTGTGCAAAACTATCAATTGATTGTATTTTTTTCCTGGATTTGAATAATGACAAGACAGTAATAGATAAATGCTACAGTGCTTGAGTTGCAGCTTTTAAGAAGAAAAAGAATAAGGAAAGGTGTTGCTGATATGTTTGGCTTTAAATGTGCAGTTATGCATGATTTTCGGCTCATTCATACCGATTTGAAACCTGAGAATATACTGTTTGTCTCCTCAGACTACGTAAAAGTACCTGACTACAAGGTATGTTTTAGTACTGCAAATTCTAAACGATTCATTAGCATTCTAGTACTTAGTAGATGTTGATCTGCAACTGAAGATGTATATAGTCTATAGATTTAGCACTGGGACTTGCTGAATTTTACATCATCTGTTCTTCATTTACTGTAGGTTATCCATTTACCGTCAGATGGTGCTTATTATAAGAGGTTGCCAAAGTCAAGTGCTATTAAAGTAATTGATTTTGGTAGCACTGCTTATGAACATCAAGATCACAATTACATTGTATCAACCAGACACTATCGTGCACCAGAAGTTATTCTTGGTGAGGGTTTATCTGGGTAATTATTATGGTCATTTATGTTATGTAAAATTCTGACCTGTGTCACTTTCCAGGATTAGGATGGAGTTATCAGTGTGACATGTGGAGCATCGGTTGCATCTTGGTGGAACTATGCTCGGTATTTATCATAAAAGGGGGGAGGAGGGGATGTCATAACTTGGTAGTTAAGCAGTAAATCTAAAAGAAGAAATTTGTCTTGCAGGGTGAGGCATTATTTCAGACTCACGAGAATTTAGAGCACCTTGCTATGATGGAGAGGGTTTTGGGTCCAATACCTCAGCACATGCTGAAAAGAGCAGAGTATTTTACTAGTTTGAATCTTCATGTGTTTCTTCTTCAATCATTACAATCTCTGGTTGTGAATCTTCTGTGGGCAATATTGTTTCAGTAAGCATGCCGAGAAGTATGTGAAAAGGGGCAGACTGGATTGGCCCGATGGTGCAACTTCTCGAGAAAGCATTAAAGCTGTTCTGAAGTTGCCTCGTCTTCAGGTCCATTCTTCGTTAAGTACTACGTCTTTTATGAGACTTTTGTCACCTTATTTTTAAATAGTTCTGTCCCATTTGCAGAATTTGGTGATGCAGCATGTAGATCACTCAGCAGGGGATCTAATCGACCTTCTACAAGGTCTTCTAAGGTATGATCCTTCCAGCAGATTAACTGCCCGAGAGGCCCTAAGGCATCCCTTCTTCACGAGGTACTATCATCTGGAGAGATTTTAAGATGTTCCATCCTCCCCGTAGTTTTGAGTCGGGGTTGGATGAGTCTCGGGAGTGTATGTTTGTGTTGAATAGAATGTATGTCCTCCTGGCTTGGGGTGATTGTGAGGTTGCTTGCTTCATTTTGTCTGTCACCCGAGGTTATGTGTTAATTCCTCTAAAGTTGAATGTAGAGAAAGGGAAAACCAGGCTTGGCAGACAATTTACATCTCCCTTAGAGTATATCAGAAGTGTTTACATGAAATTGATGAGAAAGGAATCAAGTCACTACCATATGGAATTGAATAACACGGATGCAATGTTTAATTTGTCAGATTCTTATTGCTCTCCATTTTATTGCAACACTACCCTTGTCTGCAATATATTGTTATACTTTAACTTGGTACAGAGTTTAATGTGTGAAAAGTTTAGTATTGATTTTCCTATTTTACCTTTTTTTATATTCGTAGATGTAATCAAGCACATAAATCAAGAAATTACAGTAAAATTAAATTAAATTATAACAATAAATATATTATGAATAAAACTCAAATAATCATGATTGAATAAAAAAAAAAATAGACAAAAGAGATTTATATTGATTATTTTTTTTTTAATTTCTTAAATTTTAGAGATAATAATGATTTGATAAATTAGAGATCTTGAAATATTGTACACTTTTTTTAAATGAAAATGTTTGTCCTTTAAAATTATACATTCCTCTTAATCTCCGTATTTAAAGTTATCAAACTATCTTTATTACTTTTTCTACCTAGCTTCAGCTTTTTATGCAACTTCAACTCGAAAGTAATTATATCAAACTCTAAAATTATATATTCATCTTAATCTCTCACAGAAAGTAAAATATTTGGAAATGGAATGAAGAGAGATTAAATACAGAAGAACAAATTTATATTAAAACATTTGTAAACGGGAGAACTGAACGTCACTCGCATCCTTTATTTCTGAACATTTAGTTACATATAATTTTATTTTCAAAATAAGAAGAAACAACTTGCTTCTCTTGCTTTTCTTCCATCAACGACTATTATCCACATGAACCAGCAACACCCAAAGTCCCAACGGCATGACATGGGACTTCGACTGAACAAGGGGTTATCCGGTCTGTCAGCCGCAGCCAGCAGTTGAACCCATGAACACTATCAGGGAATTTGATAATAACTGCATAAATCGTCCACTATCAGGGATTTTGAATTCTCAATTTCACAGAGAAAATTGGCTTCTCAAACATGATTCACAGCTTACCTCTAGTATTACATTCGATCACTCAGCTCCATATGCTTGTCTAAAATCAACAAGTAACGATACCACATCGAAGGCAAAAAAGAGGAATCACGTCCTTGCTTTCGTCGATGGACCGGAATTATTCTTCTGTATTAGCGCGAACGAAGTCAACATTAGTACACCAGGATTGAACCTTCTTCGCTCGTCCCTTTTAGGCTCATTATCCAGACCCTCGCACCGTCTTTATTTTGAGATATCTGTAAACAAGGCAAGATGAAGCGCAAACAAGAGGGGGAAAAGATTACTAATTCCATCCAAAGAAGATGATACATTTCTGCAGCTCTTATACTCATTATCATAATATGAGTCCCTTCGGTATTACTACTAGTCTCCTCGGTATCAATACATAGATGATAGAACAAACCCCACCCAACTTAGTACAACCCATCTTTAGCATGAGAAGTGAGATGGAAATGCCAAAAAAAATCTAGTCGTGAAAACATAGATAATAACTGCATAAATGCAAGTTTACCTCATGTCTGATGCAATTCTATAAACCAATAGAATCTCTGCAAGCTGTATGTACATTACGCACAGCAGTGTTCTTTAATCTTCTCAATATTAGCATCAGCAAAACATGCCACAAAGGAAGCTCCTTAAGCCGAAGCAGCATTTGTAAACACCTACACGAAACAAACAGTATATTATGATGTAAATATAATTATAACAGGAGGCTAAGGGGCTAATTGGGAAATAAATTTCAAGGATACTTGTTACTGAATATTATAATTACGAAAATGAGCATTCATAGGCAATACTACAGTGGGAAGGGTACATCTTGAAGAAGCATACTAGAGAAAACGTGAAACACACCGGCACACACACAAATTGACAAATTCAATCAAATAGAGGTAAAAGAAATAGATGTCTCTAGTTATAATTTGGAAGTTCAGAAACTTGGCATGCATAGGACTTAAAAGTTTCTGCCAGAGATGAAAACTTACGTAAAATGAGACCATAACCGTTGATTTTTCCGAACGTTGCTTCACTTGTCCAATAACCCAGCGCCTAGAAAACGATACTAGACAAGATAAAGAAGACTGCTGGAGTATAACGATATGAAAAATCATGGAAGTATGACACGTCATTCTACACATGAAATTGAATGATGAATTCCAGTTGCTGTTCAATTCTTACCTAACAACCACAAGCAGCATTGGAGCTCAGAAGATTGATTGACATTCATTATATATGTATACCAAAACTACTTGGTAGGAAAAACAACATACAGTAACAAAATCAAAATCAACACCTCGTTGCAGCCTAATACAATTGAAAACATGTACAAAATGTGAAAGAGGATAGAATATTAAAATGCTATTTTTATCCTTGCGGTAGTTTTGTCACTTGAAGAAGAGTTGTTCAGATGATCCTGGTAAGAACAGAAACAGCTCTAATGCAGTTATTAGACAAATCTGCCTACCAGTAAATACGGGCAGCAAGAAAGGCAAGAATGGCCAGTTGAAGCTTCAGTACACAACTGGAATAAGAAAGGTGTCCGTGTATGAACTTAACAACGGTGATCATTTGAACCTGAAAAGGCAAAGAACTCCGTAGCCAACTAGTCAAGTCTTGAGAACTTAGGGTATTCAAAACAATGAGGTCCTACAACAGAATACATTACAAGTCCCACACTACAAACCCAGAATCAATAACAGACCTATCCAATCAGTAGCATGCACGTACTTTAAAACTTTTAAGTCAATCCAATCATAGTTAAGCTGCACTATATTAATCATACTTTCCCCTCATGACCCAACACAAACAACATACTACCTCCGTCCCATGAAGATTGCACCGTTTGACTTAAATGCTGAAAACGATATGGTGCAATCTTTATGGGACGGAGGGAGTAGTTGCTAAAAATCAGTTTGTGCTCCATGAAACATAAATAAGACATTGCATTATACTGTACAGATGCAATTCTCATGTTGGCGATGGTCAAACTCAAAGGATTAAAAAATCATTCAGAGTGAAACATGCATGGGGATCTAAACAACATGATGTTGAATTCAAGAAAATACCTTTCGGTAACTGTAAGATGTATAAGTCCAGTGAGACTGAGAAATCAGCAATGCAATGATAAGAACACTGATAATCAAACCATGTGACACATCAACACATGCCTTTTGCATGAATGGCACTTATCAGTGCCTCAGATACAGCACCATCAAGAGTAAAACCCTTCTCCATCATTTGATCCCACATTTGGCAAGCTTTTGGTAGATTCTTCTCCCGCACTAGCCCTCCAATTATCAACTTAAAAGTACACTCGTCTGGAGACAATCCTCTGGTCTGCATTTCCTCGTGAAGTTGCAAGGCTTTGCCAACTTTTCTTTTTTTGCACAATCCATTTATGATAGCATTATAAGAAACCACATCAGGGCCAATTCCCTGTCTCAGCATGTCATGGAAAACAACGAGAGCTGTTTCTATATTCCCAGATTTACAAAAATGATCAATAATTGTGGTGTAAAGTACACGATCAGCTGACAGGCCCAAGCCTTCCATCTGGTGAAGAAGTGCTTTTGCTAAATCTGAATTTCCTTCATTTAGTAAAGCTTTTATAAGAATTGTGAATGTTACAGTATCAGGCATGATGCCTCTTTTTCCCATTTCCTCAAAGAGCTTATATGCTTTTCCAGTATGACCACCTCTGCAAAATGATGATATAATTGTATTAAATGAAACAGTATCACAAAATCCTTTATCCACCAATTTGTTCACCATCAGTAGATAAGCTCTATTTGGCATATTAGCCTTACAATATCCTTTGATGAGCTGGTTATAGCTATACACATCTGGTTCAATACCACTCATTTCCATCTTTTCTATTAACTTCTCTGCCTCGTCCAACTTAAGCATATCACAAAAGTAATTTAAAAAAACATTGTAGGTTACTAAATCAGGCATGCAGCCACTTCTCCTCATAAACGACTTTATTGTCTGCGCCTTATCCACCCTTTCTATCTTACAGAACCCACTGATCAGCACATTGTAAACCAACGAGTCCAACTTGACATATCCACACTTCATCACCTCGACAACAAGCTCATATGCCAAATCAACCTTCCCTCCTTCACACAAACCAATAACAATAACACAGCACGCCTTATAATCAGGTTTAATACCCCTTGCCACCATATCCCTCCAAAGAGCAATGGCATCATCAAATCTCCGAGCTTTACACAAACTGTGTACGAGAATTGTGTATGTTACAACATCAGGCTCTCTCCCGCGCCAAGTCATGGTACGGAAGAACTCTAACGCCGATCCTATCTTATTCTCTTGGCACAACAAGTTCAAATAGATATTAAAAGCCCAGATATCGGGAACATAATCAAACTTCTCCATATCGCTTAATAGTACATCAAGGAGAGCAAAATTTTTTATGGAGCACAAACCAGATATAAACCGAGAGTATGTGAAACGATGCAGAGAGAAACCGTTGGGGGACATGTCAAGGTAGTAGCGCTGAGCCAAGTCAAAGTGAGAGTTGCGGAGAAGGACGCCGATAAAGCGGTTGTAATCGATGGAGAATACGCGGCAATCTGAGTGGCACATTTCGTCGAACACCTGGATTGCGCGGTCTATAAAGCCGGATTTCACTAACTTGGCGATTCGGGCACGGAATGCTAGGCGGTGGGCGCCCAGAGCGTGACGCATATCAGATGGAACAACGCATATCAGATGGTGGAGCTGGCTCTCCTCCCAGTGCCAGAAAGCTACTGGTGCGCTTACTATGAAGTGAACAGAACGGAAAATGGTCGACGAGACAGTGGCGAGCTAAATTCGAACAACAGAGTGAGAGATTGTTGCAGAATAGGTTTGGGATTGGGAGGCCCAATATTCATTGGGCTGTGACTGTGCATAATTACTGGATCTGATTTAGCAAGCCTGCTTACTTGGGCTTCATCTAGTTAGGATGACAAAGGCTAGCTAGACTCTAGAGAGGGAAAGAGATTAGTAAAAGAAGAAAATTGAGGTATAATGACAGACCGAGACGCTCGATTAGAAGGAATCCGCGTAGAAATTTTGTGTTATATATGGTAATCAATTCATATATTATAGATATAATATCCGAATTGTATCTGAAACCTTCTTATTTGTGGGGGGGGGAGGGCAAATCTATCTCTAATTTGCTTCATCCATGTTTTTTTAAATTATCCGATATTTTTTTAGTGTTGAGCAATGATCTAGGTTTTTTTTCTTTTCTTTTGGTTTTGTGTTTTATTTCCGTTACTATACATTAGTCATTTTAAGTTAATGGTTCAAGAAATTAAAAAAATGGAAGAAAAAAATTACTCTCTCCGTCCTTGAATAGTTGGAGCATTTACTTTTGCACCTAAATTAAGGTGGGTGAGTTGTTGCACATAAGTTTACCTTTTTGCCCCTGAAAAGTGGGCGCACGTAGAACCCTTTTTTTCCCGTGAATTTCTTCCTCCCATCTTCTTGCTTAAGATAGCAGAACTAACAGCTGACCTGCTACCTACATCCCAAATCCTAATCAAATTTCCCTCCATTTTGAATTCTAAAAAAATTAGGCGCTAATTATGGTGAGGGTTTTTAGAATCAGTAATTGTATCTTTGAGCTGAAGTTGGAGGTACCTTCATTTTTTCATTCAAGCTAGAAGACGCAAAAACAGAGGAATGGAGGAGGCTGGACAGATTAAGACGTGAGAAGCGTGGTAATTAGCTCACTCTTGACCAAAGACAAGAGGTATGTCTTATACTGCTCAAAGGCTGTAATGAAGACTTGAAACCCAAACATGGGTTGTTCAACATAGTTAGTGCAGGATATGGTGTAAGTCATTCTACGGTTATGAGGCTTTGGGATGAAGCAAAAAAGCAAATTCGAAGCTCTGGAAATCTTGATGTTAATAGGGAGATGGCTGGAAATGTTAGAAGGAAAGGAGTTGATCTTGATTTGAGCAAATTGATGGAACTATCTATGGGTGATCGCAACACTGTGAGAATGATTGGCCACAAGCTAGGCGTCTCCAAATCCTACATTCATGACCGTGTGCGACAAGGTATTGTTAGACGTCATTCTAGTGCAATTAAGCCTTTGTTGAAAGTTTTGAATAAGTATGATAGAGTGGAATTCTCTCTGTCAAAGATTGAGACCAACTCATTTTTTACTAATCCAAGTTTCATAGATTTTAATGACTATATTCATGTGGATGAAAATTTATTTTATATTACAAAAGAATCTGTAAATGTTTATCTAACACCAGAGGAGATGGATCCTGAGAGAAGTTGTCAGAGTAAAAGGTTCATTACGAAAGTAATGCTTTTAGTTGTAGTAGCAAGGCCTAGGTTTGATCGAGAAAAGGGTGTTCACTTTGATGGGAAAATTGGTTGTTGGCCCTTTACTTATGAGGAGCCTGCAAAAAGGGGGAGTAAAAATCGACCAGCTGGAACAGTTGAGACTAAACCTTTGATTTCGGTTACTAGACCAGTTTATAAAGCACACCTAATTGAGAAGCTCCTACCTGTCATTCTTGAAAAATGGCCCCATTCAATATGAGGACCTGTCATTTATGTGCAACAAGATCAATGTTAGGCCACACATACTAATTGATGATGATGATTTTAGGGCAGCAGTTATGCAAATTGGATTGAATGTACATTTGGTTTGTCAACCTCCGAACAGTCCAGACATAAATATATGTTTTAATGAGATAAATTGTTATATTCTTATTATTTGAGTAATGATTTTTATAGAAATATGTTCGGGAGATATTTAGACGAGAATGATATAAAAAGGACAAAAATTGAAGCAATGAAGAAGTGAACAAAGAGCTAAGGACCGAATCATGACAATAATAAAGGTTATGGGATAAAATGGATAAAGTGTGAAAGCTAAGGATAAAAAACTTAAAAGACCAATTTTCCTAAGCCATGCGCTGACTCCTAAGTCCTAAGTCTATTTAGACTTGTTTGGTGGCTGGCTATAAAAGCAAAAAGCACCTAAAAACCACTCAACTAACACTTTGTCATCATTTAGCCACTCAACTATCTAATGGGTCCAATAAACCATTCAAGTATTAAAGTTGTATCAATTTGATCACTAGCAGGTTGTTTTTCTTACATGACAGATAAATTTACCTGGTAAATATTCAAAAATTATCCATATCCTTTTTATTTTATACAAATGAACCCTTATACATCTACTTCCTTCATCCACACTATCTTCTTAATATGACAGTGAGCAAAAATTGCAAAAAATAAATAGTTTGTGCATGGTTCAAGCGCAATATGTTAGACCAACTACGGATCTACCAAGCAGCCTTCAAACCTAAAAATCCCTTGATTCTGAAATGTTTAAGGAAGAATTTTTAAAGGAAGAGCTTTTGCCCTCCTTTTTGCCAAGCACCTTGGAAAGTGAATTGAGCAATGGAGTTTTGATTTTCATCTGACTTCATATCCTTCGATTATGAATCAGGATATGGCTCGGAATTTTCCAGACCAAAGAGTGTTGTCATTGAACCATCAATGAGCCTAGCCCTATGGAACTTGGAAATCGGTTTGAATCATTCATGATTGTTCTTCAAATAATTGGGAAATTTGAACATGGCTTAATGGGCTTAAATGAATTGGGTTTGCATTGATAATGGGATTAAGTGGAAAACTCGATTTTTGGACCCGATTAAACAAATAGGGCCGAATTAAACAAGTACAAATTTAGAAACTAGTTGATTCTATATTATCCCCCTTTTCCTCAGCACTCTAACAATAATAATAATAAATCATATAAAGTTGTCCAAAGAGATTATTTTTCCTTTTCTTGATTGTAAATCGAAGAAGATGGTGTGCTTGAAGGAAGTATAAATATAAGGGTTAAATTGCATAAACTGAAAAAGATATGGTTAAACTATTACATTTTCCTGGTAAATTTATGTACCACATACCTGTTAGGCTGCTAATGGCCAAATTGGTACAAATCTAATACTTGAATGACTTATTCGGCCCATTACATAGTTGAGTGGCCAAATCGTGACAAAGTGTGTAGTT
>JBBYHH010167550.1:0-13911 GCA_038382905.1 Daphne laureola | reverse complement strand
ATTTATTCCATAATCGCATGGTACCAGCGCGGGGTGTACGGCCCCAAAACCAGGGTCACAAAGTGAGAATTATAACAGAAGACCGATCGGTTGTCGATCGCCAATAATCATAAATTGATATGAAACAAGTCCGGCACATAAAATCCTGAATACTGTTACCCTACCATCTGACTAGCCCCGAGAGTCACAGGGCCCCACCACCGACCCGAGTACTAGCCCTTAACTAACCTAATACACAAGAGATAAATCTACATTGCGTATTAAGAAAGTTAAACCTCTTACTTGATGGATGACAGAAAAGCAGTAGATCCCAGACAGTGAATCCTTCCCGCTACCAAAACTTGACTCTAAAAATAAACAGACAAAACGAAAGGTTTAGAATTCTATAATTCTATATTTCTTAACAATCAAAGTCAACCTTTGACCAAAATTCCAATAGTTGACCAACTTGGTCAAACTGCAGATTTTGTGGTTAACCAACTTGCAGATTTTTCCAGATTACCACCTAAGCATTATTAATCATCCTTTATGATTAATTACACATGAGGCCACCATACTTTAACAAAATGTGCATTTTTAACCCAATTTGCATAAGGCGACAAAATTCACTTAAATGCTCCCAAATTTTTACACTTAAACTTAAAGAAGTTTACTCAACTCCTTTTTCCCAATATTATGCACAAGTTCCTTAATCATTCTCTAATTTTTTTTATTAGACCCAAACTTCACTGAATGGCCCAAATCACATAAGCGATAAAATTAACAGATTTCCCTTACATTATAAACTGCAGAACTTATGTACTTTCCCGAACTGAGGAATCTACAATGCTGCCGAAAATCCGGCGGCGTTTCGGCTCTATTTCCATACAACCCCCTGAAACGGAAAGATAATAGAATATCCATATTTTTTCAGAATGTGTAGATTGATACCAAAACTTGAGAAAGTGGCAAAACACCAATTTTGCTCACTTTTCCACATTTTGTGATTAATCACGAAAATTACCGAAAGTCACAAATTTTCCCAAAATTCCCTAAACTTTCGGATTTCATCCATCTTCCACCCAAATAATTTTTCTTCAACTTCCAACGATACTTTCATGATTAAATCTCCATTTAATCAACAAATCACGAACTAATCCGACATTTCACAATTTCGTCAGTCGATTAACAAATAAAAATTCTTCACAACTTATTGTTTTAGAAAATAATAATACAATTGCAAAATCCCCAATTTTTGAAATCACAGTAATCGGATATTTAGAAAATTCTCAACAGATTCTTCAATTTATTACGCAGTGCAATAATTGAAGAAATTTGGACAAATGAGAAATGATAATTTCTCACCCAATGGTCACCATTGAGCTCGCCGAAGGATGGCCCACACGCCGCCATCGTTAGAACCACCGGAAGGTGGCCGCACGCGCCGCCATCATCGTCGTCGGTGAATTCCCTCTGTGAGCGTTACCAACAGATCCAGTCCTCCAGCCGTTTCCGGACCGAGGTGGAGCTCACATCATCGGAGATGCTCCAGCCGTCGCCGCTCAGCCCTACCATCGCCAGCCACCATCGCGCGTCACCACAGGCTCGCCAGAACCACCGATCGCGCTGAGACTCGCGTAAATTCCGGCGTTCTAGCCTTGGTCCGCCACTGCCGATGCCCTCTCCAGCCACCGGTGCGTCGGTTCAGGCCGACTTCATCGTCAAACATCACGTCGATCTGCCACAGAAGGTCTCGCCTCTGCAACTCCAGCTCCATCACGTTCGATCTCCAGATTCGCTTCGCATTGTGCCACCGGTGAGGTGTTGCCAGTTCGCCACCACCGTTCCACTGCATCGCACCTAGAACCGACCCCGTGCATCATCGATTAGACTCCACCTTTGTCGTCGTCTTCATCGCGTCGAGGAGCAGGAGCTGGACGAAGAATCGGAGCGCAGATCTCAGATCTATTTTCTTTCTTTCTTTCTTTCTTTCTTTCTTTCTTTCTTTTTTGTCTGAACCGTTTATTTCATTTTTAATCCATTTTTTTTTATTCTGTTTTTCTTTTTTCTTTGTTTTTATTTAATTACTACTTTATCTATTATTAAACTACAAACTCATTTAAGCCCACTTTAAAGCCCAATAAAGGCCCATAAAAATCACCAGTCTTAATGATTCAACTGGAATGGCCTTCAAATAAATTCTCGGGTCATGAGAATTATCAGAAATTTATTCATTTCTCTGAGATGACCAATTTACCCTTCCGAAGCAATTTTTTGGTAAAATGGCCCGGTACTCATATTTTAATCTCCTGATGCGGAATAATTTAGAAATAAATCTCGACTCACTTCCCAGGACATGAGAAACATCAGAAAACATGTCCCGCACACTTGAAAAATAAAGTCCCGAAAATTATGAATTTTGCCCATCGGTAATTATCTCAGATTTTCACCATTTTTCCGGTGGTGACTGTAACACTCTCCCCTCTTAGGATTCTTGGTCCTCCAAGAGTATCCTCAACTTCAATGTTAGGACCATTTCTGATCATTCTTACAAAAAAATGAACCGCAACCTAAGCGGTATGAAACGATTCCTGAGCTCTGTCCTCAGGAACGGGTCATTTAGAAGAAACTTTGAACTAACTTCCAATATAGAACAGTCGCCGATACTTCGTTATGATGAATTTCGGTGCTATTGATTAACCTTCCCTATGTGGTCGACACCAGACCTTATAAGTTCGCTTCGAACTTACCAATACTGAATCTTACAAGTACGGAATTTACCAATACCGAACTTACCAACACAGAACTTTCCAATACGGAACATGTGAGACATCTTAATCTCAATTGCAGAACCATATCATTACCAGCATGGATCCCACCCCTAACCATTTCCAAACCTGAACTATCATTGAAACTTTCGATGATTACCAAACTGAATAGGACAAACCAAGACAGATCACCTGACTACTGTGGTATGGAACAGAATAGAGAAGATCCTAACAAAACAGACCGAATCAGATCACCCATAGGTGTACAACCAAATAAAACAGATCCTAACATATTACCCGAAGGTGCAGACAGAACACTCATAGGTGCAATCCGAACGTACAACAGATGTCAAACCCTAGATCTCAGACAAATAGATTTCAAACTTTTAGACAAAGAGAACGTATTCACGTAGTGGCTACGTAATATAGATACCTTGGAAAGGTAATACTGAATCGTGCTATACGATATGGGTTACTGCCAGACAAAACAGAATTCAAAGCCCCATCAACTAACTCATACAGAAAATTCAGTTTTTTCCAAACAAAACTACTCCAGCAGACTTCTTGTCAGTACAACAATTTTAATAAACTCTACAGACATCCAAATCATGTTTGGTAAATTTTTGAATAAACTAAACACATAGGTATAGCTACACAAAAATATTCATATCCAAACTCCCAACCAATTGGTAAAGTTTATTCACACAAGATCGGTCACAAATTAAGATTTTTTGAAAATAGCATCTTAAGAGATCTCAGAGTATCGGAAAACTGAACATATTACATTTACCTCGAAAGGTGTTATGTATTCATTCCAACATTGGCAAAATTGGGTTTCCCCCATAATCCCTAACCTTAACTTGTATGTATAGAGTATTACTAATCTGACGTATTACATATCTAGAAAGTGAACTTCAGATTTTCCTTCAATGGCAACATCACTGGTGTAACGACCATACTTATCGACAATCACGCACATGTTTGTCATCATCACCTCAACTTATTTGGGATATACCTACTTAACCAATCTTAATTTATGCTTTCATAATGTCATAGAATCAAAATTTGGGGGTCAACAATCCGCTCTCCCGGTCATGACCATACTTGCTGACAATCACTGACATGTGGAACATCAATCCTTTCTCAAAACAGTCACGGGACCATACTCCTTAATCGCATACTCCGAGATTCTAACTTGCAACTTCAGATCATATGGCTCTTAAACAAACCAACCTTATAACCTCTAGTTCTCTAGGGGTTGGGAACATCCACCAGTAAATAATCTCGTTGCTCATTTCCCAATTAACGAACCAATCAAAATTTTGTCAACGTAACTCCTCTAACAACTTAGAACGCTCTTGAAATAACTCATTGAATCCTATTTTAAATAGGGTTAAAGACCTTTAACCAAAAATTTATTTCGGATGATACTTCAAATACCTTGGCGGTACAAAGATGGCTAAACGAAATGTCCATGTGTATGGACTTAGAGTAATTACCAGATGATGTGGGCGTTAAGAAGAACATAATTCCAAACTTCATGATGGGAGTGGTGTACATTCAGTATGTGACACAACTGTAAAACTCCAATGTAGACTTAAAGTTGCAGGCGCAACTCCAATTTTTCTTACTTAAGTGAAAACAGGCGACACTTGCAAGTTTCCAGCTCTACCAATGGTCAGTAAAACAATTTTAAAAAATTCCACAGATGTCCAAATCTGGTTCCGTAACTTTTCCCTTAAACTAGACACGTGGGGATACATGCAAAACAAATTTTAGATTTAAGGTCCTTCTGAGTCAGTACAGTTTACTCGTACAACTGTGATCAAATTCTGCTGTTTTTCTAGAAAATAGCTTTGTATCTAGTCCAGATTCAATTCGTATTCCAGGTTACGGGTCGAAATAAATCATAGAAATTTAATCCAAGATAGTAGAATTAGTTGGGAATCCTCCTGTAAAATTTTGGATTCATTGGTCTCTTACAAATTGAGCTAATCATAACAGACCTAATGGCGCACCTTCCTGTTGACTAATTCTCCAAGAATATTGACTTCCTCAAACCACCGTCTGTCAGGCGGGAGAGGTAGTTTAGACTACCTTTTAGGGCCTAACGGTGTCTCATCCTCTAGATGCATCTTGTTGCACCCTAAGTTAATTGCTGATTTTCCAACCCGGTAACCATAGACAGTACCGAGTCATAAGACTATCCGGTACTCACTAACGTAAATCAAAATGATCTTAAGTGCCTCGTTGACCTTTGTCGTAATCCTATATTTATCTTGATATCCTTAAGCTGATGTAAAATGCAATTGCTCCTTTCTGGATCGCCCTGTTGATTTGTGTGTGTCATCGTTGCGGTTGGTTCCTATGTCTCTGTGTCCGTGTAATTATCTTTTACACAGAATCCTGGCGTTTCCATTGCCCATTCACTTCCTTTACCGATCCTATCCAAAATCTAGCATGAATACTGTAGACGATAATGCTACCATCATTTCAGAACTTACGTTTCTATAACTGGACTTAACTCTAAAATCCAGATTCTTACTAAAAAGGACCTAAGTCCTTTCATAACAGATGCTCTAAATTCATAAATCCTAAACAGATGGCACAACAGAACATTTATGAATTAATCATAATTGTTACCTTGGGTTCCACATACTTTCCGCAAAGTTCCAGATAGTTCAGATCTCGCTACCAGTGAGTATTTCCAAATAACCTGAAACTTAATAAGAGAAAAGCATGACATAATGGTTATCTTAAAGTAGAAAGCAGTATTTCCTAATGACTCTGTAGTGTAGATGCAATGCATGATGTTTTACTACTCAAACAGAAAAGGCAGAATCGAAATTCTGGTCGAAACTTTCCTACTTTCCTACTTTCCTAATTTCAGATCTAGACGACCATTTGCCAAATGGACAAGTCTGTCGCGATTTCCGTTTTACCAAAGAAAGACCTAACCCTTAGTTAATATTAGGTACGTTTAAACTGAACACCCGTCATCCCACTTCCTGATTCCAAAGCAGTCCACAAAACAAGTTGATCAAGCTCTTCATGAACCATCCTGAAACCGATCAGTGAAATGAGGGATGCCTGCCTAAACGTACCTAACCTACCCTCGCTCTAATACCAAATTGTCACCATCACCCCCGATCCCAGCGCGGCGGAAGGATGCGGAAGCGGATGTTGAGGGAACCGGGCGATGGTCGGTGATGCGGAATACTTAACTTGATTTGCGGTCCCAAAACCCAGCCCTAAAAATTTCTTTCCTAATTTCCTGTCACTTTAACAATTTTATGAAAAATCGTGTAATCAGATAATATACAGAAATAATGTTGGACAAGAACTCGCCGAGAAAATAAAATCAAACATATTTACAAATCAGAATATAACATATCATGTAATGATACCTATATACCTCTTACGCCTACAGAGCCCAGAATATCGTACTATACTGCTGTTGTGGCTATTTGTAACAAACAAAAACATTAAACGGTTAGTCTAGAATTTATCATGCTTAACCAGAAAAATAAACTGATGACTAAACAGTCCTTCAGTCAGACTAACCCCCATTTCAGAATCAGAAACAGAATATTCTTTCAAGGAGCCATGTACCTTAGTACCAGAACTCACAGAATGACCAGACAGAACTATTCTGTGGTTGGCAGACAGATGCTCCTGAAAAGTATAAGTTTATTGGGGGGTGAATCCTTGGGAGGTACTCAGTAAGGGGGTAAACGCAGATAACGGGGCAAAAACATTTTAAAAGCATTTTGCCTGCAGAAAAGGGGTTAGTATGCAGTGGACTAGCAGATATACAATCTTAGATATATATATCAGGAATATGATATGAAGATGTCATGATATGCAATACAGAGGTCTCGTTGGACATGTATGGTACGCCTATGAAAGGTCCCCGACCCCTAATTATTTCAGATAATCCAAAAAATGATAGCACCCGTAGTGGCTTATTAGGCTAAATGACATAAGGGTAAAAAACGCATGGTACCAGCGAAGGGGTGTACGGCCCCTAAAAACTGTCATAGTCACAAAAGTGACAAGTAACCAGATAAAACAGAAGTTGATCTATTGTCAGTCAATGACACGAAATATGTCAATATGAAAAAAGTCATGCATACTGTTACCCTATGATGTGACTAGACCCGGGAGTCACCGGGCCCCACCCTCGACCCGAGTACTAACCCTTAACTAACCTAATACGCATGAAGAAAAATCGGCATCGCATATTAAGAAAGTTAAACCCCTTACCTGACGGACGACAGAAAACGTGGCAGTGAACGCAGTAAATGAATCATGCCCGCTACCAGACCTTCACTCTAAAATAAACAGACAAACAATAAAGTTTAGAATTTTATAATTCTACATTTCTTAAAAGAAATAGTCAACTTTCACTAGTATTCCATAAGTTGACCAACTTAATCAAACTGCAGATTAAGTGGTTAACCAACTTGCATATTTTACCAGACTACCACTTAAGCATCATTAATCATCATTTATGATTAATTACACACAAATTTCTCAAACTTTATCAGAAAGTGCATTTTTAATCCAATTTACATAAAGTGACAAAATTCACTTAAATGTTTCCAAATTAACACTTTTAACTTAGAGAAGTTTACTTAACTTCTTTTCCCATTAACTTCCAGTTGATGCCAAACTTTGCAAGAATTATTAGTTTGGCCCGAAACTTCATAAGATGGCAAAACTAACAGATTGTTCCTTACATTATAAACCGCAGAATTTTTGTACTTTCCCGAATCGAGGAATCTACAATGCTGCCAAAAATCCGGCAGCATTTCGGCTGTATTTCCACACAACCCCCTGAAATGAAAAGATAACAGAACATCCAGATTTTTCTCAGCATGTGCAGATTGATACCAAAACTTCAGAAAGTGGCAAAACACCAATTTTGCTCATGTTTTCCAATTTTTTTGATTAATCACAAAAATTACCGAAAGTCACAAATTTTCCCAAAATTCCCTAAACTTTCAGATTTCATTCATCTTCCACCCAAATAATTTTCTTCAACTTCCAACGATACTTTCATGAGTCAACCTCCATTTAATCAACCAATTAACAACTAATCCGACATCTCACAATTTCATCAATCGATTAACAAACAGAAATTCTTCACAACTTATTGTTTTAGAAAATAATAATACAATTTCAAAATCCCCAATTTTTGGAATCACACTAATCGGATATTTGGAAAATTCTCAACAGATTCTTCAATTTATTACGCAGTGCAATAACTGAAGAAATTTAAACAAATGAGAAATGACAATTTCTCACCCAATGGTCGTCAGAGGATGGCCCACGCGCCGCCATCACCGCCGCACGCGTCACCATCATCAGAACTACTGGAGGGTGGCCGTATGCGTCGTCATCGTTGCCACCGGTAAACTCCCTCTGTCCGCATTACCAACAGATCCGGTCCTGCAACCGGTTGCTGGACAGAGACGGAGCTCACGTCACTAGAGATGCTCCAGCCATCGCCGCTCAGCCCCACTATCGCCAGCCACCGTCGCGCATCACCATAGGCTCGCCGAAACCACCGATCACGCTGAGACTCGCATGAATCCTGGCACTCCATCCTTGGTCTACCGCTACTGATGCCCTCTCCAGCCACTAGGCATTGGTTCAGGCTGACTCCGCCAACAAACATCGCGTCGATCCGTCATAGAAGGCCTCACCTTCGCATCTCCAGCTCCATCACATTTGACCTCCAAATTCGCTTCGCGTTGTGCCACCGGTGAGGTGTCTCCAGCTCACCACCATCGCGCCTCTACGTCACACCTAAAGCCAGCCCCGCACGCTGTCGATAAGACTCCACCTTCGTCATCGTGTTCATCGCATTGAGGAGTAGAAGCTGGATGAAGAATCGGATCGCAGATCTCAGATCTGTTTTCTTTCTTTCTTTGTTTTTTCTGAACCGTTTATTTCATTTTTAATCCATTTTTTTCATTTTATTCGGTTTTTTTTATTATTTAATTACTATTTTATCTATTATTAAACTACAAACCCATTTAAGCCCATTTTAAAGCCCAATAAAGGCCCAAACAAAATCGCTAGTCTTAATGATTCAATAGGAATGGCCTTCAAATAAGTTCTTGGGTCATGAGAATTATCAGAAATTTATTCATTTCTCTAAAATGACCAATTTACCCTTCTCAGGCCATTTTTTGGTAAAATGACCCGGTACTCATATTTTAATCTCCTGATACAGAGTAATTCAGAGATAAACCTCAACTCACTTCACCGGACATGAGAAACATTAGAAAATGTGCCCCGCACGCTTGAAAAATAAAGTCCCAGAAATTACGAATTTCACCCCTCAGCAATTGTCTCAGATTTTCACCATTTTTCTTGTAGTGACTGTAATAGTTGGACTCCTTGACTTGTGCTTGGAAAGGTGTTGGTGCTTGAAGGTTTCACTTGCTCCATCACTTGTTGAAAGGTGTGTGCTTGGCCTTGTGTTGCCTTAGTTGCTCATTTCCCTTCATCCTAATGACTTGAGAGGACTTGAGCTGTATCATCCCCTCTTTCTTGGGAAGAATCTGACCTCGGATTCACTTCTTGAAGCTCACCTTGATAAGGAGAAGGATCACAAATATTAAAGGAAGCATGCACATTATACTTCGCACTAGACAAATCAAGCCTGTATGCATTGTCATTGATCTTTTTCACAACTCTAAATGACCCATCACCTATTAGAGCAAGTTTACTTTTCTTATCTTGAGGGAATCTTTCTTTCCTAAGATGCAACCAAACCCAATATCCCTCTTTGAAATAAACTACCCGCCTCTCATGATTCGCCTTTCTAACATATGACTCATTCATTTTTACAAGTTGTTTATGAACTTTAGGATGCAACTATTTCATCCTCTTGGCCTTATCCTTACCATCTATATCTAGAATGTCATCATGAGGAAAAGAAATCATATCAAGAGGTGTAATAGGATTAAATCCATAAATAACCTCAAATGAACTAAGTGAAGTGGTAGAGTGGAAACTTCTATTATATGCAAACTCAACATGTGGTAGCATTTTCTCCCATAATTTCAAGTTCTTTTTAAGAAGTGTTCTCAAGATGGTTGTTAGAGTTCTATTAGTCACTTTCATTTGACCATCAGTTTGAGTGTGACTAGAGGTAGAGAATAGAAGGCTAGTACCCAATCGAGACCACAAAGTCCTCCAAAAGTGACTTAAGAACTTAGAATCCCTATCACTAACAATAGTTTTAGGTAGACCATGATACTTTACTACTTCTTTCAAGAAACATTCGGCCACATGTTGTGCATTATCAATTTTATGACTTGGAATGAAATGAGTCATCTTAGAGAATCTATCAACAACAACAAAGATACGATCATGTCCATGTGAAGATCTAGGAAAACCACTCATGAAATCCATGCTAATATGCACCCAATGAGTGGAAGGAGAGGGTGAAGGAGTATACAACCTAGGGGCTTGAAGTTTAGACATAGCCTTCTTGCATGTTGTGCAAGTTGCACAAACCCTCATCACATCTCTTTTAAGTCTCGACCAATGAAAGTTGGTCTTCACTTCTTCATAAGTCGTTTGGACACCAAAGTGGCCCATCAACCCACCACCATGTGCCTCTTGTATGATCACTCCTCTCATTGAGAATCTTGGCACACACAACCTCTAAGAATTAAATAAGTATCCATCAAATAGATAATAACCATCAAACACATTAGACAAGCATTGTTTGTAAATGAACCTGAAATCAACATCATTGGCATACATGTCTGTAATGCATTAAAAGCCTATTATCTTAGTATCCAAAGTAGTGAACAAGGCATATCTCCTACTCAATGGATCTTCCACCATATTATCTTTGCCTTTCTTGTACTTAATGATATAGGAAAATGATTCTATGAACTTTATCCACCTAGCATGCCTTTTGTTCAAATTTCCTTGTCTCTTTAAGTACTTGAGAGAATAGTGATCCGTATGCACAATAAACTCTTTTAGAGGTAGGTAGTGTGACCATACTTCCAAAGACATCACAAAAGCATAAAGCTCTTTATCATAGGTGGAGTAGTTGAGAGTGGCATCACCCAAAGTCTCACTAAAGTATGCAATGGGGCGGCCTTCTTAATGCAACACGGCACCAATGCCTATCCCACTTATAGCACACTCCACCTTAAACACTTTGTCAAAGTTTAGTAAAGAAAGCAAGGGAGCATGCATTAATCTAGACTTCAATTCATTGAAAGCATGCTCATGAGATTTTCCCCACACAAATGGTACATTCTTCTTAGATAATTCATCCAAGGGGGAGACAATAGTGGAGAAATCTCTCAAAAATGTCTTATAAAAACTAAAAAGTGCCTGAAATGATCTAACCTTGGTTAGAGACTTAGGAGTAGGCCACTCCTTAATTGCCCTCACTTTGGATTCATCTACCCTTAAACCCTTCTTACTAATAATGTAACCTAACAAGTTCACTTCACTTGTGCTAAAGACACATTTCTCCATCTTCACATACAACCTTTCATGCCTAAGTGTGCCTGAAACATGCTTCAAGTGTTCAACATCCTCATTTTATGATTTAGAGTAAACAAGAATGTCATCAAAGTAGACAACAATAAACTTTCCTATCATGCTTCTCAACACATGGTTCATCAATCTCATAAAAGTACTAGGTGCATTACACAATCCAAAGGGCATGACATTCCATTCATACAATTCAATTTTAGTCTTAAAAGCCATTTCCCATTCATCACCATTTTCATCCTAATTTGATGATAGACACTTCTTAATTCTATCTTAGAAAACACACATGCACCACTCAATTCATCAAGCATATCATCAAGTCTAGGTATGCGATGTCTATGCTTCATTTTTATTTTGTTGATTGGCCGACAATCTATGCACATCCTGTAAGTGCCATCACTCTTTGGCACCAAGAGAACCGACACGACACAAGGAGAAAGACTCTCTTGAATGTATCCCTTTTAGAGAAACTCCTTCACTTGTGCTTGGATTTCTTAAATCTCTTTTGGATTGCTTCTATATGCTGCCCTATTTGGCAAGGGAGCCCTGGGCACCAAATCAATTTGCTGCTCTATGCCTCGGTATGGAGGGAGGCCGAGGGGCTCACCAAACACATCTTCAAACTCCTGCAAGATATGTGACACATACAAAGGAAGAGAATAGATGTTATCAAGTGTTAGCATGCAATGAAATGGAATAATGAGAAAATAAGTTTTCCTAGATAGAAAAGCCTTTTTGATGTCCCTCTCTTTGGCTAGTGAAGGGATACTCTCTTATTTTCTCTCCCTTACCTCACTTGTATTTCCCCTCTCATACATACTCTTTCCTCTATTTTTTCGTTCATTGAACCCTCTCTTTGTTTTCTCTATTCTTACTTCCCTGTTTGGTTTCTTTCCCCTCATTCTCACTTGACAAGTTCTTTCGATCTTCATATGCTTTCATTAGTGAGAAGGGGAGCAAAGTGATGGTTCGGCCAAGGTGTGAAAGGGTGTACTTGTTGCTCTTCCCAAAATGAGTGGCATCCTTGTCATATTGCCAAGGCCTTCCAAGCAACATGTGAGAAGCATGCATCTTCACTACATCACTTGTAACCTCATCTTCAAAATTCCCAATCTTCAAAGGCACTTTGACTTGGAAAAGCACATTCACATGGGTTCGGTCATCCACTCATTGAAGTGAGTATGGTTTGGGGTGCCTAGTGTAAGGTAGGCCAGGTTTCTCTATCATGCACTCACTTGCCAGATTTGTACAACTTCCTTCATCAACAATGACACTACCTATATTACACCCACCCCGGAAGTACTATTGGTTTCCGATAAAAAGTTATAGGAATTTAGTTATGTGAATTTCTCGGGACTTGGGAAATTATGTAAATGTGATGATGGGAATCAATTTAATGTCCCAAGGAGCTATTTGGAGGTTAGGATTCAAAATTCTATGAAGGTACAATATTTTAGGAGTCCCGGGCCATTTTACCAAAAATTAGATTCGGATGGTAAAATGGTCAACTTTGGAAAAAAGTTGGAAAATTCAAATGTTGGGCTTGGGTCATGGAATCCAGTGGTTTTGAAGCCCATTTGGGCTTGGTTGTTGTTGGGCTTAAGTTGGTAGGAAAGGATTTATGGAATAAGAAAAAGGAAATAAGGTAAGAAAAAATGGTAATAATTTTGTAAGGTTTCGTTGTTTTCCTAGTATCAAGCATCCAAATGAGGAAATCTTGATGAGAATCTCATCCAATGGTCCATGTTGAAGATGGGTAGATAACATAAGAACATTATCTTTAAGGAAATGAAAAGAAAAAGAAAGGAAATGAATTAGAAATTGGAATTAGAAAACACAAAAGGCTTAAGACATTAGAAAGAAGAAATAGAAAACATTTTGTTTCTTATTTCTCATGAAGGCCGACCATCTAGCAAGGGAGCTTCCAAGGAATTTACTTCTTTTAATCTCTTCATCAAGCTTTAAGGATCAAGTTTCATGAAGGGTTAAAGAGGTAAGGTTGTTTAATTCAGAAGTTATTCAAGTTCTAATGGATAGAACTTTGAAATTTGATTCTTCCTCTATATTTCTTGTTCAAGGCCGAAAATCAAAGGGGCTTCATGGAAATATTTCTCAACTCATTTCTTCATCTCACTAAGGTAATGTTATGTTTAAGTTATGATATGATTTTCTTAGATATGATTGAAGGAAAAATCATGTATGGTTGATTTAGTTGAAAGCATGCTTGTATGTTGATTATGGAAGCATGTTGAGCATGTTTAACTCTTGGTTGATCATGAAAAGCATGTGGTTTGTTGGTTCAAGTTTGGGCCAAAAATGATGAAGAAAAAGTATGTTTAAGTTGGTTGAATCTTGGTTAAGAAATGATGTTAGTATGTGTTTTATGATGGATTAAGGTTGTTGATTGAATTGGAAAATCATTTTTGGAAAGAATGATGAAAAACCGAAAGTTGAGGACATTTTTGTGATGTTGGCCGAAAGTTTAAGGTCCATTTTGGTGATGTTTTGGTTGTTAAATATTTGACTAAATTATGTTTTGATGAAGAAAGGAAAGGTTAAGGGCTAAAGTAGCAAGTTGGATGAAGTTTGGGTAAGAAATGAAAAAGGGCTGAAAGTTTTGGTG
>JBBYHH010167218.1:0-13912 GCA_038382905.1 Daphne laureola | reverse complement strand
GATCGCCTGCCAGGACTCCCAGTCGCCTGGCCGGTCGCCTGGTCCTCTGTCCACTTTCTGATTCCCAATTTCTACCCCCACACTTAACCCAAACACTCAAGACACACTATAAACAATAGCCCGACACAACAAAGTCCTACCAAACAATACTCAAACTGAATTAAACTCAGAATTAAACGCATTCACGTACCTGAATTCACACTTCCCTCCTGAAATATCTTTCCCGTCAGCCACTCCTCACCGAAGGAACCCTACCGGACCTTGGTGGGTGTAACATCAGTTCTAATGGAGAAAATCTAAAGTGTGACTTGAGTAAAGGATGTAGGTCGTGTTTACTGAACCTCTATAAATCCACATTTCTCTCATTCTTCTACACACTTCTATCAGTGCACACCATCAACATATTGATATCTTGCTACTGCAAGTATCCTCAACTTTGATATTATCAACATGTTGATAAGAGGGTTTTGGTTGAAAAGCCAAAGGTTTTAAATCTGTTTTAAGACCAATTTACCCCCTCTTGGCCATACTCAAGTCTACAAAGATTTGTACAAGAAAGTTTATCGATAAAATCACCTATCATTTGATCATTAATGACTTGCTCATCATTAGCTGGATCATTAACTACATGTTCATCACGTGGGTTTGGAGCATTATTTTGTTGTTCCTGAATATTGTGTGGTCATGATACAACAAGTGAGACAACAACTTGTGAAGAAATAATGGGTTTATCATTTTCTAATAGAATTTCCTGAAGACCCAGCTTTGGTGGTTCTCCACTCCCACTAAACTCACCATTCTCAATTAACCGTGAATTACTAGACTCAATGATTCATTCACTATAGTTAGGACATTAAAATCTGTACCCCTTTAATTTTTCAGGATATCCAATGAATTAATCACTAATGGTTTTTGCATCAAGCCTCCTTTCATGTGGCTTATAGATTTGCAGTTCTGTCGGGTAGCCCAAACGTTAAGGTGCCTTAAACTGATTTCTTTCGCATCCATAGTTCATAAGGTATGTTAGGAACTGCCTTACTATGAACCATATTTAGAAGATATGCAATTGTCTTTAATGCATGCATCCATAATGAAGGAGGTACCTTCATTATGTGTACAATTCTGCCTTTCAACCACACCATTTTATTATGGTGTTCTGGGCTTTATATATTGTGCAGAAAGACCCTAACTTTCAAGGAATTTTACAAATGGACCTTTATTCTGTTTGTTCTCATCAAATTTTCCATAATATTCACCACATCTATTTGACCTCACCACTTTCACTGTTCTATCTAACTGCCTTTCCATATCATTAATGAATACTTTGAGAGCATTCACTGATTGAGTCTTTTCATGCAGCATATATATATTTAACAATACTGTGAGAAGTCATCAATAAAAGTGATGAAATATCTTTCAATGCCCCAAGATGAAACATCAAAGGAACCACATATATCGATGTGTATCAACTCAAGAGTTGACTATTTCTTGTAGATGAATTCTTACATGTATGTTTCATTTGCTTTCCTTTAATGCACTCAACACACACATCCGAATCCATGAAATCAATCGAAGGAAAGTTTTCACTTTTCACCAATCTCAATATCATTTCCTTGGATATATGACCCAACCTTTTATGCCATAAGAAAGAAGAGCATTCATTATGTGTACTACGTTTGCTACTTGTACTATGCTCAACATTAAACAAGGATTCAATAAACTTAACATCAAGATTGAAATGGTATAAACCATCAAACAAAGTATCAGAACCATAATGGCACTCTTGTTTGAATAAAAAAAACACACCGTTTCCAAACTTAACGTTAAATCCTAAATCATCCAATTTTACAACAGAAATTAAGTTTCTAGAACATTCAGGTATACAGAGACACTTTTCAAGATCTAGACAAGATCCAGTATCCAAATTAATCTGTACATCCCAATGCGCTCTATTCGTGCTTTCATTCTATTTCCATAAACAATAACGTTTTAGTTCCGCTTATGGGCTGGACAATAAGGAATCCTTGCATTACATGCGAGACATGAGTAGTCACACTAGAATCTAACCACCAGGTATTATTAGGCACTTCAATAAGGTTTGATTAGAAACATACATATACATAATATGTACCTTTCTTTTCAAACCATCCCTTTGTTTTTAGGGAATCAATTTTGAAATGACCAATCTTATTACAGAAGAGGAATCTATTTTCTTTATGGATTCTGTCCTCGACAACTTTCATGGGGGTTTTGTCTCTTTTCTTACCCTTTCTACCCGGCTTACCCTTACTTCTAGATCTTTCATGAACTATGAGATGGACCGAGTGATCTTTCAATTTCTTCAACCTCCCTTCCTCCTAAACTAGCATGGCCTTTATTTCCTGAATGTTCCATTTTTTCTTAATGGTGTTATAATTCACCTGGAGTTGACCAAACTCAGGAGGAAGTGAGTTCATAATGAGTTGTACTAAGAAGGACTCACTCACATCCATACCCAATGATTTCAACTTTTCTGCCAGATTGATCATGCCTGTTACATTATCATGAATGGGTTGTGACCAATCAAATTTCTTGGTTGTCATCTCACTCATTAGGATCCCCACAATGGATTTGTCAGTTATATTTGGTTGAGAGTATTCTTTAGTTTTCATCATCAATTCCCTTACATTCTCCATTTTGGGCATCGATGGCTTAATGTTTTTAGCCATCATCATACACATCAATTTCAAGCTCAACCTGTTAGATTGTTCCCATACTTCATAATGGTAACGTCAATTAGTAGTACTGGTCTCGGTAATCGTTGTAGGCATGTCATCCGAAACAATAGCTAGGTCTAAATCTAGAACACCTAGGTGAAACTAAATTTGTCTGGACCACTCAACATAATTAAGCATGTTGAACTTAATCATTCCACTATCCATAGTGAACACATTAGAAGTAAATTTAAACTTTACATAAGATCATACATTAATGCTTTGAGTATCTTTAATGGATTCAAACAAAGATATACTTTAATCATATATCTAAGTTCACCTTTAGGTGATAACTTAATACACAAGTCCAATCAATAATGATTCTAACATGAGACTTTAATACAAAATTAATCATACTCAAATCAACATGCATGATATCTTTGAATATATAAACATATCAACCAAGTAAGTCGATAAATCCCTTTAGTGTCATTAATTACAAGCAACGGTCCACCTTTAGGTACCTCAACCGCTGGATCTTCGTCAGAATTCTAGTCATGATCAGAATTTCCAATATAGTTTTTATCTTCTTCAAAGTTGTTACTCTCATGAATTCCAAATGCATCACAAATCATTTGTTCATAGCCCCATTCTTGATTACCTTGAAACTTATTAAATCTAGTACTTGTACTAGCAACATTCGAAGATGATGCTAATTGATCATATGGATTATAACCTCGATAAACACATCGATTGAACTCAACTCGCTCACCATGAAAATCCCAAATATGATAATTTGGTTGAAATCCATCTAACAGTAAATGATTTTCAATTGTTATTCAATCATGATAGTATCTATTTTTACACTTTATACAAGGTCATTTTGCTAATTTAAACTCGTTCAATTGAGCATCAACAAAAGTGAAATTTAAGAACTCCTCAAGTCCATTCCAAAATATCTCACTTATTATCATGAGTTCCCTTCCAAAAATGCTGATACATCCGATCACTTCCTCCAACAATACTTCATATTCATCAATAGAAACAATAACAGAACATATATAATAATTAATAACTATATAATTAAATCACGTTGACACACAATTATAATTCAAATAAAATATGATTTCTATGATTCCTTCTCCTAATTATTAGGGTGCATGGGCCGTATCCTATTCATAAAAATACTATATGTATTAAACTTTTATGTTGTGTATGTAGATCTGATATAATTACAGAAATTTAGCTAACATTTCATTTCGGTTCCCATTATACCATTTTTTGAGCTATAACGCCCAAAATAGGTACAATGAGGAACAAAACTACAAATGCTTCCAAAATTATGTAATTGTATCAATTCTACATACACAACCATAAAATTTAATGCCAATAGTATTTTTACAAACTACCCAGCCTGGACAATCCATGAAAATTATGTAAAATATATTATTTTGCAATATTATTTCAACACTTCAAAATAATGTGTAAAAGTATATATTCCTACAAGTATTCACAGACATTAATTATGGCTCAACTAATTACTACCTCCGTCCAGTTTTTATTGCAACTTTTGTTTTTTAGCATTTAATCTATGATTTTATTTCTCTTACATTTACAAATATAAATTTAAAACTTTTAGGCACATATAATAATTTAATGTGTCTAGTTTCTAAACATATATTTTTGGAATTTTTTCTACCTCAAAATAATGTAAATAAATTAAAGTAAAATTGATGTCTAAAGTCAACTGTTACAATAAAAAAGGGTTGGATGAAGTATTAATTAATAATAACTACATAAACAGATAACCAAATTAATATATATATATATATATATATATATATATACATACAAAAACTTCAGCTAATTTATTCTAAACATACAAAAAATTAAAAAACTACTATTTATTACCTATAACATATTTATCAGCTGAAGATGATGAAGAAATAAAAAACAACCAAAGTAAAGGATGAAGCTTCATTGGACAACTCCAACCCAAATCTTCCCCAAACTGATGAAAAAATGAGCAGGAAGAAGCTGGTTACCCATATATAGGCCATTTACTGCGGCATAGGCCCCGGTAGAGCCGCAATAAATCTGTTAGTAGATATGGGTTGGTAGAGAAATAAATTGGCATGAGGAAATGTACCGTTACCGCAGCCTTACCACAGCTCTGGTCGTTGTAACTGTTTACCGCAGCTATACCACGGCCAGAGTCGTTGTAAATATTTACCCCGAAAAGAACCACACCATTTACTGTGCCAGGCACGTTACCACATCTGTAGGCGCAGTAACAGCATTGGTAAAACCCGACACAATGGCGTAGTGGGTGACCTCCTAGAATTATAATTAATGATCTTAATTGGTCACTTCATACATTTATGTCATTTAGAATCATCACAAAAATGAGCAATTGAAAATTACATAATTAATTATCTACTTTACTTACTGAGATACGCCACTTTGGTGACTAACAATCTCTACTTTCAATAGACATTCAATTGAGTAACATCATAATTTTAATATTTCAATGCAAAAATTAAATGTTTAAGTAACCCTTCAAGGTAGGCCACTTTGGTGACTAATAACCTTTATATAAAGTAGATGTCTAAATTATTAACCATACAATCAGATAAATTTGCATAAATCAATTGAAATTCTAGGTCTCAATACTAATTATAGACCTTAAACTATTCATCTGAGAGTTAATTTTCACAATATTATTGCAGCAGAAACTTTAATAACAAAACAACAATCCATGCTTTTAAAAATCTAATACATAAAACACGAAGAAAGCTCAACAAGTTATGCTTTTAGGCTTTCAATTAGCAACCAATACAGAGGAGACATGGACTTTTATGCATACTGGGTAATTTTTTACTCAACAACCGATTAATTATAAATACAATATAACTATTTTCAATCGGTTACAATAATTTTATCAAATAACAAACACTAACAAGCAAAGTAATTATTTACAAAACAACCTTGTTTGTCATAGGCAAACAATTAATAACAAAAAAATAGTACTTGTATTTTATATCTATCAAATGCGGCCATAACACTTTACAGCAACATGTGTTGGCATCGGTTTATGTGAAATTCAATTCTACAATGATTCTAGTGACTCCATAAACATATAATCATAACAAGCTCTCACTTAGTGGCTGAAAAGTATCAATTGCATGTATAAAAATTTTAGTGACAAATCAATTCATTAAAACTTGCTCTCATACCAATTGTTAGATTATTTATTTTCAATCCATCATAAAATAGGATCATGCTAATAAAATTGATTTGCACAATTAAATACAGTAATTAAGACTTACCTCGATCCATGATTTCTTTGATTTCCTGAAAAGGAATCAAACTCTAAGTGTGGCTTCTACCCTCTATTCATGTTCCCTTACATCTGTTCTTTGATGGCACCGAATATACTATTTTCTTTCCGTCGTGGTGGCTAGGTTAATGCCATCACACACTATTTATAATGGTGAGGGTAGGAAAAACGTAATCCAATTCTAATTTTGTTTCTTAATATCAATAGTCATCATATTGGGCTCGGTCCAAATAGAATTAGTCCATTAGTTAAATGGGACATATTATTAAATTGATAAAATAATTTAACATGTTATGTTTGAAACTTGATTCACGTATAATGTTTTTACCTTATATTCTTGTATATCAAAATATTGGTTAAAATTGTAAAAAGATGTCGAATACTATATACTTTATACTTTATAATTGTTTTACTTTGTATTCTGATGTATCATTACAATTGTATTTGGTCAATCCAAACTATTAATAATTTGTCTAATAGTACCGAATGTGTTACGTTCTGTTTAAATTAAGGGACAACTAAATTGATCTCTAAAAGTATATACATTATGTTTAAAAATTAATTGTATAATTTATGTGTGAAACTCATATTTAATGTCTGAAAGTAACTTAGCATGTGAAAATATATGAACCCCATTATGGAACTTGCTACGTTTAAAAGTAAAATTTTACATTTCTTTAGTTTTAGAGATTATGTTTATTTTTATGGTTATGTCTGTAATCATATAGATTATTATGTCTAAAATGTAATTACTAGTGGTTATTGTTTAAGTTTAATATACTCACATCATATATAAAAATTGAATTAAAAATGATATTAAAATATAGTAGGTATCAAATCAATTCCAGACTATATAAATCAAATTCAAACCGTATAAAACTAATTTTCGATAGTATGAAATCCATTTCAGACAATAACTTTCCAATTTCAGACACTCGACAAACAATGTCCAAAATTGACATGCTACATATACATACATAATGTTCATTAAACGACTGACTTTGAAACATATATGTATGTCCAAATTTGAGATGCTACATGTACATCAACAATGTCAAAAGAATGTATGTATATATGTATGTATTAAATGCCTGACTTTCAAACATATATAATGTTCATTATATTATGTTTGTAACTCATCTCTAATGTATGAAACTCATAAATTAAAAGTCTATAAGTGGTCAAATTGTAATAAAATAAAGACATAAACTCTAAAAACCTAATTCAAAAACCTAATGTAAGTTAAACGCACAAAACAAAAATAGTTGGGAAGCACAGGCGTTGTCGCTCAAAGGGTATACACTTTTTAAGCTCAAGTTTTACTGTCACCACCAACCCCGTTCCCGATGTGGCAGAAGCGTGTGGTAGGGGTGTCGGGGGAGGAGGTGATGGCGGTGATGTCGATCGTGACCTCATTTTAATTTGGCAGACCCGAAAACCCGGGCCTCAAATTTTTTTTCTTAATACATTATCATGCTAATAGTTTAAGGCATTCCGAATATGAAAAAAACCCGCGCTTCGAAACATTCATAGACATGCAGATAATCATGCAATCATCAATATATAGTTGAGCTCTGCTCAACACCAGATGTACCAGAAAGGAGCCCTACCCATCGCGTTGTGCAAGCACTCCCCGAGTAATGTAACAATATACAAAACTAGTGTAGCAAATCATAAGAGCATATCAAGTGTAGACATGCTATCTAACTACATGAGCATATGCATACTACCCCTACAGAGCCAGAGTTTGCCAGAGAGGAATACATATTATGCCTTAGTGATCGAGTTCGTCAAGAACACCGATGATCACTCGAGGTATTGCTGCTACTGTTAAACACACATAAGGAGTTAACCGTTAGTCCATATCATTTGTGCTCACCCACATAATCCATATCACATAATCGTAAATCCCTTGAGGTCACCACAGTCCCATAAACATAAATCATATAAAGAAGCTATATGTACCTTAGTACAAAATATCAATAAGACAAAGCGGAACTATTCCACGGGTCTCGTATCGTGAGCTCCTGAAAAGATTAATCATAAGGGGGTGAGTACTCCATAGGTAAGGATCACGGTTTTAAGAACCACCTACATAAGAGGTTATCATGGACAGTATGCAATATACTAAACAGTTCATACATCCTAAATAATGACATGGGTGATATGCAAATGCTCATAACCATTCATCATCCCGTCAGATGGAAAATCATACCGTAACGACGGCCCCCGATGGTCCTTGCGGAACCAATCGGAGTCCAATATATAACAGTACGCATGATACCAGCGAGGGGAGTACGTTCCCCAGAAAACCATCGCCAATCACTAAACTGGTCATAATTTGACCAATTCACAGTTAAGTTTATAAACCTCAGAAGTATATCATTGATCACTTAGTGATCCAGAATGTATCAGTATGGGAGTTGATTGTCCCACTCTTGAAACCTGCACAACGTTCACCTTACCATATAACTAGCCTCGGCAGTCACTAGGCCCCACCCTCGATCCGAGTACTAGCCATTAACTAGCCTAATATGCATAGTAAATATCCCAGTGATGCATATTAATAAAGTTAAACCCCTTACCTGGTAAATCTCTTACTTTAAGTGACAATCCGGGGCAATCCACTTTTTAGTAAACATTCCTCAGAATTTTTGGTTGACTATCCCTCGATGCCCCGCAACACTCGATATCACTAATCAATCACATATATAACCATTAGGAATTAAATTCCTCAATCAATTGACCGAAGTCCACATATTTAGCAAATTTCACAATTTCAGTCAACTTCATGAAAAGTTGGTCGACCATACAGAACATTACTAATTTACCCGTTAAATTGGAAGAAGTTCAATATTTCCACATTTATCCTTTATTGACATTCAAGTCCCTTATCTTTTACCAAATGTTTACTTTGGCCCAAATTACATAAAAATGACCAACTTACTAAAAAGTTGACAATTTTCCACTTAGCTTCATAAGTGTTCAATTTCACTTCATTTACCACCATTTATCAACAAACTCCTTAAACAATTATCAATTGTGCAATTTGGCCCAAATTTTCATAAAGTGTCCAAAGTTACCAAAATGCCCTCAGATTCACACTTAGCTTTTCCAAAGCTAATTTCACTTTACTTTTCACTTTTTACCAACTATTTTCATATCTTTTCCCAACTTTGCATTTTGGTACCAAATTTCATAAAGTATCCAGAATTACCTAAAATGCCATGAAATTCGTACTTAGCTTTAAAAGCGACTAAGTTTCACCTTATCTTCCATTAATTACCAAAGTAATTCCAAATCTTTATCAAATTGGCATTTTGGTCCATAATTTTAGAAAATGACAAACTCACCAAAAAGTTGTCAATTTTTCACCTTAACTTTAAATGATCTTAATTTCACTCATTTTATCACTAATTACCAATTATCATCTAAACTTTACCAAAATTTACATTTTGGTCCCAAACTTTAAAAAGGTGACAAAACTTTCCCTAATCACTTAACTCATTTTCACCATAATTAATCATTTTCACCCAAATTCATGATTAATCTCACAAACACCAAATTTCTTTTTATCCTTAACAATTCGGCCTCAACTTGGTTTTTCACCAACAATATTTTTCTTCTCAAAACTTTCATAAAATTTCTTAAGTGTTCTTAACATACATATTCCATAACAACTTCATGTTTTCAACAATGAACATTATTTCCATTTTCAACCCAAACTTTCGGCCTCTTTCAAAAAACCACCCTAGAGATTTTCTTCAAACTTTCCATAACAACTCATGGCCTTAAAATCACCGTTAAACCATCATAGTTCATCATTTTAACAAAGAACATACATTTTGTTCAAACACTTTAAAAATTTGGCCAAATTTTAAAATGAACCTCCATGATGATTCAAGATTAACTCGAAGCATTAAACATGTTCATAAACAACCCAAAAACATGAATCAACACATACTTTAACTTCAACACCAACTTTGTTCATGAACTCTCAAATTCGGACAATTCTTTGCATGGTGTTCCAAGCTTAGTTCCAAGTATTAAACATGCTCAAAAACTACCCAAGAACACAAATCAAGCATCAATTTAAATTTCCAACATGCTTTGAATCATGAATACACTAACTTCGAAAATTCATAAAAACATCCAACCTTCATGGAATGATGTAGTAATTCTTTATACTACTCCATAATAATCATAAATTCATGCTTACCTCAAGCAAATTCCAAGAAATCATTGTAGATATTTTTCCAAAAATTCCCTTCACAAATTTGACCACAACTAGAAAAATAGGGGAGATGAGCTTAATACTTTCCATATTTAGTTTCATCTTGAAACAACCTTTAAAACAAGCTCACCTTAAGTTTATTCTCACCACCACACCCGTACCCGGCGAGGCGGGAACTGTTGCGGAAGTGAAAGTCAGTGGAACTGGGCGGTGGTCGGTGAACCGGATTCTCTTAAAAAGGTTTCGGTCCAAAAAACCCGTTCCTTAATTTATTTTCTTTATTTTAGTATTTCTAACGCGTTTACAGTTTTTAAGCCGTCTTACTAGGCCTAATCATGCACCCGAGACACGTTAGTGGTTAAACAGATAATCGCACGCGCATATATAATTATGCAGAAAATAGATACAGCAGAAGGAAGCCCCGCCCACTTCATTGGCCTAGAACTTCCCGAGTAATAATAATACAGACCCAGAGTATCAAAATAACAGCAAAACATATATGCTGTCTATATGCAGTCTACATCCTACAGAGCCAGAGTCCAAAAGCAGGAATGTACCTTGTAACCTAAGTAGTAGGCACCAAAAGCTACAATACTGTTGTTGCTGCTAAACATAAATAGGAGTTAACATCAGACATAACAGATGAAAGAATAGACAGATGAGTCTGACGAGACTACCCCTAATCAGAAATCAGAAACTACTTAAAAAGCGATCAAGTACCTCAAAACCCCAAAATCAGAACACGATCACTCCGGGAATCTACTCCGCAAGATGTTTCCCCAGATCTCCTGAAATGTTTAATAATGTGGGGTGAGTCCTTGAAAGAACTCAGTAAGGGGGTAGGTACAGATAGCAGATAAAAATTTTAAAAACATTTGTCCTGCAAAAAGGGTTAGTATGCAGTGAACTAGCAGATATACAGTGCTAGATATATCAGGAATATGATATGCAGATGTCGTGATATGCAATAATAAATTCTCATCGGACATATTTGGTACAACCCTATGTAGATAGGTTCCCGACCTAGTTATTTGGTACAATCCTATGTAGATAGGTCCCCGACCTAATGACAGCACCCTAAGGTGGCTTATTAGGCTCATACCGTTTACAGGGGTCAGAATCGCATGGTACTAGCGAGGGGTGTACGGCCCCAAAACTATCAAAGTTACAAAGTGACAAATATCCAACCAAAGCAAAAATTGATTCATTATCGATCACCGATAGATATAATCCGATATGGTACAAGTCCGAAAGCCAATAAAAACCCTGGATACCGTTACCCGACCATGTGACTAGCCCCATGAGTCACTGGGCCCCACCCTCGACCCGAGTACTAGACCTTAACTAGCCTAATATGCATGAAGATAAAGCTACATTCCATATTAAGAAAGTTAAACTCCTTACTTAGAAATATCGAATAATCTACTGAAGCCACCAGCAGCAACTGTCAGCAGAAAATTCCGGTACACAGAAACTAAATTGGCAGACACAGAAACATAGAAAGGTATTTACTTAACTTAGAATTCCTAACTTATGGTAATTTAATGATAATTACGCCATAAGTCCTTAACTTACTCAGAAATTTCGTTTTAGCCCCAAATTCCATAAAGTGACTAAATTCACTTAAATTTCATACTTAACTCCAAAATAGTTTCTCTTTCCATTTAATGTATCAAAATTACACATTACCACCGAAGTTTCATAAAATGTGTAATTTGGTCCCAAAACTTCAGAAAGTGACAAAAATACATTTTTTGTCCACTTTTCAACTCTTTTCCAATTAATCATGAAAATTACCCAAATAATCACAATTAATTGCGGCCTCACCCTCCAAGTTTCGGCCAACATCCAAGTCTACCCAAAACTTTACCAAATTGATTTCTTTCAATTTCTAACTTTATTTACTTAACTAAAATACCAAATAACTTCATAAAATAACACTTTTTCACCAAAACTTCAACTTTTCCAAAATTCTCAAATAGTTTCGGTCTTAAGGCTGAATTTTCAACCATCTTTCCATTTCAATCCAAAACTTTACCAAAGTATCCTTTTAATCCCTTAACCTTAATTCCTTTACCAAAACATCCTTTAATCCATTTAATCAACACTTTAAACAACCAAAACCTCACCAAAACACACCCAATGGTTTCGGCCTCAACCAAAACTTTCCAATAATCATTTTCCAATTTAACCATCAACTTTATTCCATCACAAACATCACCAAACCACTTAAACTTCAAGAAACATTAACCAATATCAACATGATTTTCTCCATCATAGTTTCGGCCTCAACCCTAACCCAACCTTCCCACATGATTCAACCCTCAAAACAAGTATTAAAAATGGTCAAAACATACCCAAGAACATGAATCAAGCATCAAAAAAAAAATCCAACATGCTTTGATTTTACACTACTTCCAAAAATCCATAAAACATTCATTTCTTCATGGAATCATGTAGTATTCTTTATACTACTTCAATAAAACTTCAATCATGCTTACCTAGAGAAAATTTTGGAAGAGATGATCCAAGAAAACTTCAAGAAATACCCTTGTATTTTCGACCTTGAAGAATAAAAGAGAGAAAATGAGATTTCTTTCATGAAATCTTAACAACTTGTAAAGATAAGCTCATGAACATATTTACCTTTGTATTCTTGAGATTTGGATGAATATTAGGTGAAGAAAAATGGCCAAGATCTTCCCTTAGATTCGGCCTTGAGAGAGGAAGAAGAAAGAATGAGCTTTTCATGTTCTAACCTTAAGAACATTAAGATTTAACCAAGGAAATCATCTTACCTCACTAAGACTTGAAGATAATTACCTTAGATTGATGAATATTGATGAATTAAAGGAAGAATACCATGAAGGTAGAGAGAGGGAGGAGAGGCCGTGTTCCACCCACCTCGGACGCTTGGTGATTTTCTGATGAACTTTGCCCAGAAATTTGATTTTGTATAATTACTGGGACAAATTGTGATATGTAACATACATGATTATGAATTAAATCTATGTTTGGGGAATTATTTGGAGTCCATTCTGCAGAATTTAAGCAATTTATAATGTTTTGGGAGTCCCGGGACATTTTTCCAAAAATTGGTTTCGGAAGGCAAAATGGTAATTTTGGAAAATTGGGCGAAAATGGCCACTAATCCTAATTAACTAAGGGATTCCAAATTTGATTATAATTGGTAAAGTTAATAGCCTTTTTAGGCATTGACCTTAGGGTATTATAATATTAGGGTACATAAGAAATGTGTAAGCGGTGGTTGAGTGATTTAAGGAAGGTTGTCTCTTGACCACTTTTTATTAACCAATTCTTACCTTCTCTCCCTCACTTTGCCGGCCTCTTCATCACCATTCTTACCAAAATTATCTCAACTTCCTCTCTTCCATTTCATCCATTCTTGAATCTTAATTCATAAAAGCTTAAGGATTCCTTCTAGTGTTAGTGTTTTCTTGTGAAGTTTAACAAGAAAACAAGTTTGTAAGTTGAAGGAGCAACTTCCTCTCTTCTCACCACATCTAGTGGAAACTTTGGTGGCATCTTTGGAGGAGTTTTCTTCATAAAAGCTCATCCATCTTCAAGTATTAGTGAGGTAAGATCATATCCATGGTTACCTCAAATTTCTATCAAGTTTGGAAG